>WBNM01025624.1:125691-144547 GCA_013399055.1 Ramphastos sulfuratus | reverse complement strand
ACTGTGATACTGTGATACTTAAATTATTTCACATTCTAAACAATGTTAACCAATTGATGTCACCAAAAACACACCCAAACCAAACAACGGAAACACAGATTTCAGTTTTATAGCTAGAAGTGACCAGTTATGATCTGAAATTAATTTTGGGATGATAATTACAAAGTCAAATATATAAAGAATTGTCTCTGTAGCACATAAAATATTCATCAGACAAAAAGTTGCTTTATACAAACCTTTCTAGCAAAAAACTTCTGCAGCGGATCTTTTCTTATTACAGTTTGCAAGAAAGAAAAGAAATTATTTAGAGCAGCAACAACTGCATGCCCATGTGATAGAGAGTCAATTCTCTTTCATCTAATGGCTTACAGAATTCTTGGCCAGCTCCTGACAACTTTATCAGCTTACATTCACTTTTATCACACATTTACTCAGAGAAAGGCAAGCAATTAGATCAGACTACACTGCAGAACTTAATTTCTTAGTGCAATACCTGACAACACATCCAATTGTGAAAAAAGAATTTTTTCAAAGGATCTTCCTTAAGGTTTATTTTTATGAATAGCACTTTCAACAGGGGTTGGAAAGTCAAGTATGCCGTTTCAGGACTTTCCCACTAGGAATGTATATGTAGAAAAATGCCATGGCAAATGTCAAGCTGTAATTTGTCCATGATTTTGAATCCTTTCTACACAGATTCCAAAGTGGCCCTGAAACCTACACTGTTTTCCATGGTGTCTAAATACTCTTTCCCTGACAAATTCTTTCATCAAATCAGTTTAGTTGTAAGGCACTATATGTCATATTCCCAAACACAATTCTTTCCATTGCAAAATTTTAAAAAGTGAGATTGAAGTTGTAATTCCTACTTCCTGTCCATATTCACATCTATTTGCATTTTGCTTGAGTTGCTTTTGACCTGTATTAATAACACTCATAGTAATTTCAGAATCTTGGAATCATAAAATCAGTCAGGTTTGGAAGGTACCACAAGGATCATCTAGTTTCAACCCCCATGACATGAGCACGAACACCCTATCCTAGATGAGGCTGGTCAGAGCCTCATCCAGCCTGGCCTTAAACACCTTCAAGGATGGGGCCTCAACCACCTCCCTGGGCAACCCGTTCCAGGCTCCCAGCACCCTCATGCTGGAGAGCTTCCTCCTCACCGCCAGACTTAATCTCCCCACCTTCAGCTTTGCTCCATTCCCCCTAGTCCTGTCACTACCTGATAGCCTCAGAAGTCCCCCCCCAGCTTTTTTGTAGGTCCCCTTCAGATACTGGAAGGCCACCTCTTCTCCAGATCAAACAGCCCCAACTCTTTCAGTCTGTCCTCATAGCAGAAGTGCTCCAATCCTCTGAGCATCCTAATGGCCCTGCTCTGGACACTCTCCAGCATCTCCACCTCCCTCTTGTAATAGGGGCTCCAGAACTGGATGCGGTACTCCAGGTGGGGTCTCACCAGAGCAGAGTAGAGGGGGAGAATCACCTCCCTCGAACTGCTGGCCACAATTCTCCTGATGCAGCCCAGGATCTGGTTGGCTTTCTGGGCTGCAAGTTCACGCTGCTGGCTCATGTTGAGATTCTCATCCACTAGCATCCCCAAGTCCCTCTCCTCAGGGCTGCTCTCCAGGCAGTCACTGCCCAGCCTGTATTTGTGCTTGGGATTGCCTCAACCTAGATGCAGGACACTTGGACAATTTTGACATCCCCTCTCCATTCTCAAGATGGCTTCAAACTCCTGCATAAAGAGATCTTAAAAAATTTTGAGCAAGTCCTGCATAACTGTTTTAAACAAGGAAATAAACATAAATAAGTCAATAAATACTCAAACCTTACCCTGGTTCTATAGGTATTCACATTTACGCATAATGTAAACCTCTATCTAATTTTTTTTTTTATGTGAGTATTGTGTCTCAGGAAGAGTGCAGAATACTCAAACAGACCATCGACATCAGCATGAAAGATAATGACTTCCCAAAGGAACTGTAACACTTGCCTCACTGGCATCCAGCACTGTAAACTAATAATCTGTAGAATGCAAATAAGCCCCAAGTTTTATCACTCCAGGTATCCCGTGCAATCACTAGCCAAATCAATTCAAAGGATTAAGGCTGGAACATTTACAAAATAATACGTATCTCATAGCAAACATAGTAGGGATTGCTTTTTATGCTAAAGGGCACAGAAGGAAGACATAACAATGAGTAGAGTACACAATCATTAGAGAACTGTAGCAGAAGTAGCCCTCTTGAATTGTATCCTGCAACAGTCAAATGTAAGGGTAACAACAGTTCAAGGAAACAATGGAATTACTGCTGATACTGGTGCATACCAGCTTGAGTAAAAAGCATATGAATTCTTATGTAAGAGTACTTGAAAAGAGAAAGTAGGAATATCCACCTACCAAGAGCACAGACTATCATTTCTATTCTCTTCATCTGCATTATGTGAGAATGTTAATATGTCTTCAAAACAATTAATTCAATACTAATTGGGACTGAGGAAGCTCACTCTATCTTTTACCCTAATGTTGGTAGCTAAAAGGTGATTTTAATTGCCATAGTAATCACGTATAATGAAGAGCAAAACTGTTTCTGATTAAATAACATTTGCATCAGAACTGCTGTTGTATGCTTTTCAGCTCTTAGAAAGCTGTCTTCAGTTCTTTATTCCTTTCTCTTGTTTCTTGTACATAGAAGCAATGCTGCAAGAATTTTGCAGATGTTAAGTCAGATGGAAGTCATGGAAGGCTATGTATAAATGCATCATAGCCCAGTCTGCTACAGCCCTCAGAAAATAGGAAACCTTCTGAAAAACAGATATAAAGAATGGTCTCTTCCCACGGAGCTAGTGAACGCTGAAGAGCTGGGACTGTTCAGCCCTTTTCCTGCAGAACTGCTTTCCAGTAATGAGAAAGGATGGTTTACACACCATCAGTTTAGACACATAGCATTTACCTGGGTACACAAAGCGCTAAACTGACTAACCTGGTCTTCAAAATACTGGCAACTGTGAGGTTAGTCATAAGTAGGTATTGCATAGGACAGTTCTTGATTCTGGCCACATTGCAGTTTCCTGCTCTTCAAGTTACACTAAGGTACAGATATTAACTGTGATATGTAATGAACTCAAATTTGCATTCTTCAGTGGCCATGGTAGCTGCAGAAACAGGTAACAGCAAAAATCCTTACTATAGAACTGCACACTGAAAGGTTGGAAAATGACAGAACCCTATTGCTCTGACCTGAACAGCTGTAGCAACGTGTTGAAATGTTATTCCTGAAGATATCACTAGAGAAATAACTGATAGAGTTAGGTTAAAACATCCTTTGCTTGAAAATCACCTTGTCAAAATGACAGCTTGAGAGGACATCTGCCTCTTTCCTCTGAGTTTTCTGTGTCACATTCACTTACACAAATTTACAAACTATTTATATAAGCAGCAATGAACACACAAGAGTACATCACAGAATCAACCAGGTTGGAAAAGATTTTCAAGATCATCGAGTCCAACCTATCACCTAACACCTTCTGTATCAACTAAATAAAAATAATTACTTGGCAAAAACAGTTAATTGAATGTCAGTGCTGTGGGACCCAGTGGGAATGGAACTATCTCCCTGCCTCATACTTCAGCAATAGAGTTGTAATGTGTGAAATTAACATTTTGCTGTATTTTTTAAATTGGTCAAAATATTTTGGAAGTATTAAAATAACTTAGTGCCAATGGTTTAGAAACATTAGTTACTTAAATTGCAGTTTTGGTGCACTTAGTCATGTACAGCTATATATTTGCAGTTCCAGTTTAAAAAAAGAAAAAAAAAGAAAAGCAAAATTAAACATTACCTGTACCTGTTGATAAGAAAAGTCTTTTATGATGAGAAGTGAGAGCATCTGAGAGGCATCTAGGTTACTGCTAAGAATGGTCTGTTCCTCACATCTGGTTAAAAAGGTATTGGACTGAGCTGAAACTCAGCTGTTAGGTACAGCCCTTGAACACAGACTAATTCCCTGACAAGGGTATTCAAGTGAGCTTCTCATACTTTCCAACAGCTAACAAAACATGGCAGGTCATGTTGTTTTAAACAGTAGTTTAAATGATGATGAGACATATAGGTACTACTTACCCCACTCACAGAAAAGTGCCAGTCCATACTACAAAGGACTTTGTCATCATGTTACAGATATTAAAGAAAGATTAGTCAAATATTAGAAGAACATATTAGAGAAGTCGCATTAGATGCCTCCATAAGCTTAACTTGACACCAACATCATCCCTACAGAAAGTTAATTCTTCATCACATCTTCCATAATGTTCTTGAGAACCCACAAAGAGCGTTTTTCCATAAGGATGTACCTGATAAGACTGTTCAATGGATTAAGAGGACAAATGTTTTACAGCTGGAGCTGATGAGCAAATTAATACAAACTGAATAAAACACTCAAGTAATCTGTTGCAGAATGTAATGTGCAGTTTTTCCACTTCCATTTGCCCTCTGGAGTCAGAGGTAAAGAATAAAGTCTGCATTCTACACCCTTCTGGAATCTGCACAGCATCACTCTGAGGACCACCTGATCCCTCCTGCTCTCTTTCCTCTCTTAGAAAATATTCTCACGGCTGACAAGCTTAACATACTGCATTTTATCATGCTGAAATGTCACTCTGTACTTAGGCTCCAAGCTCAACCATATTTTCCAGCTCCTAATAGGACTGTTGGGAGAACATCCGCTATAATATGGAGCCTTTAAGCCCCAAAAGAAAGACATTAACCGCCATACTGCCTTGATTATAGATATGTTTACAGAAGCTAGTAAGATACTCCTTGGAAGGAAATCCATATTAAGAAAAAAAAAAATTAAAAAAAACAAACAAAAAAAATCAATTAACTGCTGCAAATGAAAGCAAGCCAATAACTCACAACAAAACACCTTGAAAGGAACATTTCACATTAAATGGTAGATACGGAATTACGTGATCAGGTAGGCTGAAAAAAAACCCTGAACTTTCACTAAGAAATGAAGCTTTCTTTCCAGCTTTCAAAACAGACAGCAACTATTTTTCATATTGATCAGTAATAGCCTACAGTTTGCTAACCTTTTCTTTTAACAAATCTCTCTACTATAAATGATGCCTTACCTTTGTTCATGTCAATCAGCTGCTGCTTCTTCTTCTGCCGCTCCAGTTTCTCTCGTTCAGCCTTCTCTTTCGCCAATTTGGCTCTCTTAGTTTTCTCCTCCATTTCTCTCCTTTTGTTGTTTTCTTTTAATGCATCCTGCATTAGATAAAATGAACAGAGTTGTCTGTAACAATGAAGGAAACTTGGAGGAGTAACAAAAAAAAAACCTTGTTTGCACAGATACTGAATTTACGTCTGATAAGGGGAGGAGAAAGCCCAGGAACTAGCAGCCAGTACTACGAGCATCTTAAAAAAATACCTTAGCAGGAACACAACTTACCAGGCTGAAACACCTCAAGTAAATATCACTTAAACACACAGCCCAAAAAAAAAAAAAAAATCACAAGTAACAGAAAACAATTAATCTATAAATTCAAGACTCTAAACCTGAAATCTCTGAGCTACCACATTACATAAAGTACCAAGCTGAAAAGAACAAATCTAAGAGAACATCCCTGGATATTTAAACAAAAAAAACCTAAAACAACAACAACTATTACTACTAAATTAACAAAACTACCAACCCCTTTCCCATGATCTTGCCTCCATCTGGTCTAAAAGATATTCTCTTGTTTCAGATGAGACTAATCTTGATTTCTGGCTGTGGTGGGCTGACCTTGGTTAGCTGCCACTCACCTACCCACTCTCACCCTCCTCAACAGGATGAGGAGAGAATAAGATGAAAAGTTCATGGCTTGAGATGACAACGGGGAGATGGCTCAGCATTCCTGTCATAAGCATACTGCTCAGGCAAGATTAACATAGTTTATTGTTCATTAGATGTGCATGGTGAGAAATAAAGTTAAAAAAAACACCTCTCACTCACTCCTCCTCAGGCTCAACTTTCTATTTCCAGCTCTTCCATGATCCTAGATATGCATCAAGCACTGCAACAGGGATGAGGGAAATGGGGAATTGCAGTCAGTCCATAACAGCAGAACAGTGCCCCTTAGTCCACGCACTTTCATAGACTCCAGTATGGGACCTCCCTGCAGCTGTACTCCTTCAGGATAAACCTGCTCCACTGTGGGTCTTCTCCACGGGCTGCAGAAGAGTCCCTGTTCAGTGACCTCTGCTCTCCTCCTCTGGCCCTGCTGCTCACATGCTCCCTTAGTTTTGCCTTCCCTAAGGTTCATTTATCACAAGGACATTTACTAAAATTCATCATGATGGAATTTCACCTAACATCTCAGACATAACAGGAATAATTCCCTTATTTATATTTGCAACAGTTACAAATTTATTGCTCCTTTTCCTCTCTAACTCACAGTATACTAACATCCCCTAACTAATAGGACTGCAAGTCTGGAACTCAGGTGATGTTGGGACTCCCAATACAGCATGTCCAACAAGTAGTAATAGCAATAAAGAAGATACTAGACCCAGCAAGGTCCAGAACTAACATGGCATGTGCTCACGAATGGTGTTTCGCTTAAAAAGCTGAACGGTCAATACCAACTAAGCACGGGACATAGGAGAAATGGTTTTAATGTCAATGCTTAATCTCCTACACAGTTTAACCATACCTTAAATGTAGGAAAATCTATTTTCACAAATACATCTTTGTGGATGGCTTTGTAAATATTCAGGAAAATACATCAGTTATTACTCTACAAGTGAAATTTCCTTAAGAAATTTGAGGCAGGCTCATATTACACAGTTCTACATATTCTTCAGAAATTACATTTCAAGATGTGTCTAAGTGAAGATGACTTTTCACCTTACTGTGTATATGCCAGGAAAAAGCTACACAACAATTATCAAAGCCAGAAGAAAATCTTATCTAAAGTAACTTTAAGTGTTGAGACACAGAAATTTTAACAGTATTATTTGGTAATCCAAGACTACTAATAGAGCATATTCACTCAAGCAAGGGATAGAATGTTTGGGCATGCAGATGTCATTTAAGAGCTTACTTAAATACACATATAGTCCCTTCTATTAGGTGATAGTGTTCTGCAGAGGTGCTGGATATCACAGTTACCAGCGATGTTAACTTGTGAACGCACTTGAAAATTGGACCAAGAACTGAATTTGCTGTACCATCCCATAATAGACTGCAGTGAGAAACACCTTTTCTTTCAGAAAAGAGAATTGAGAATTAATGGAGAAAATCAATGTTTTATCCTTTTTGGTTTTGGACAGTTCTGTCTCTGCACATTCAATCACACTTGACAGAGATTTCATTTTACTGCAACTTCGCAGGCTATAATGAAAGTAAATGCCCACAATCTCATGAAAGAAAGAAATAAGAAATGTCATGGCTGAACTGGTAGCCCACTAGCCACTGACAAGCTATGATTAGATCATAGATTCTGTCACATTTTCGAACAGGAATACTACAGTGGGCTGAACTAAGCAAGTTCTACAGTTACTGTATCTGCAAGTTCACTTTGAGATTGACTCTACGAACCCTAACTGAAGAGAGATTATTTGGAAATACAGATTGCAGTTCACAAAATATGCTGGCTAGCAATGATAAATCAAACAAAACCCAATCAAAATAAAGGGTCTTCCTCAGGAGAAAATTAAGATAACAAAATACTAATAATTATGTGAGAGTGCCTCCCTTAACCTACCTACACCCATTCCTTCATATACACACATCAACCTACCAACAAAAACGTCCAAATCCCACCATTCCAAGACATGCAGCACAGGAGGCACAAAGCATTTTGATGAGCTTCTCCCTTCCTCTGTTAAAAGATACATTTCCTAGTATTTTTTTTGTAAATGCCTAAGAGAATCTTCACATACAGCCTCTTTCCAGAGAGCACATCAAGAAACTCAGGGACAAGTAAAAATCCACTAAGCACTGATCTGAAATCCCAGATTTTTTTCCAAACAGCTTGTTGCTACAACAAGTGCAAGCTGCAGCAATAGGACAATAACACACATTCTGCAGTGGTCAAACTGAGAACTCTGCAAAGCAGGAGAGAGAAACCTCATCAGGACATCACACCACCACACTTTTGGGGCTCTTGGATAGACCTACTCTTCAGTGACATCTTTTCTGTGTAGATTTGCAGACTAAATAACTCCAGTAGTCAGAGATCAGTTTAAATACTGAGAGAGGAAAAAAAAAATTTGAAAAAAAAAAATCTATGTTCAGCCTTGCTTTTAAGAGAGAGATTAAAAAAAAAAAATCAGCACTTTTTTAACTGCAACATAGCTCAAAAGCAACAAAATATAAACTAGCGTTCACAGGTATACACTATGCAGCTATATTTATTCCCTAATTAATGATAAAACCCAACTAACATGACAGTTTCAAATCAATCAAATGTCACAAAGCAAGCATCAAGCCAGCTATAAATAAAAGCCTTCACAAGAACTTGGGAAAATGTTTTGAAAAGTATTCAGACATTGTTTTCTGAAAACACATAAATTAATGCAGAAACTCAAATGATTTTCATGTGAATCTCAACAGAGAGAAATATTTTAATGCATACAACCCCTGTTGATGACAAGCTGTATTCTGGGTAGCGCATAACAGCATGTAGTTTTGTTAATTTGCCTGCAAATTAAAAGTTAGAGAAAGTTTGAAGGTTGTGTTTCGGTTTTGGGCTTTGTTAGTGGGTTTCTGTTTTGGTTTGGTTTTTTGTTGTTAAATAAAAACAAAACCAAATCATTGTGTCTCCTAGCAGAGAAATAGATTCAGCAAGGAATATTAGCTCTTGCTACGAGAGGTAGTTGAAGGGGCACATAGCTTAATGTTCTCCCTTGTGTTTATTAGGATTCACTGAAGTAAGGCTCTTGTACTCAAGACTGCCAGTTTATAGCTTGGCTTCCTTAAGCAGCAAATAAAAAATTCATGCATCTCTTGCATTCTGCGCATATCTTGGATTTTGACAGACAAACAGATACTCACACATCAACACAGTTGTAAATAGACTCTCAAAGGTAAATTATTAAAAACAAGAAGAAAGCAAGCAAACTGCAATGCACAAATCTCCTTGGGTATTAAAGATGCAGTTGGCTATGAAGCGGTCATGCACCAATAATGATGGCTGTCTGTGATCCCTCAGGCCTTCCCTAAATTTGCCTTGCAGCTGCAAAATATGTGAACTGAAGTTTCAGGGAAGGAGCAGTAAGAAAACAAAAACACAATAGCAAAAAAAGACTCCAAACAACAACAACAACAAAATTATTTCTTTTTCAGTCATAACTCATTAGGAACAACAAACTGAGATTAACTGGAAGTTAACCTACAGAAATAGAGAGAGTTAAAATACAGCAATTGAGCAGTTCACATGCAAAAGAACAAACTTTTCTGAGTATTCCTTGGAGGAGAACATATTCAAATACATTGTTATCCTTATGAAAATAATGGGAAAAGAGATGCCATGAGCTGGTATTAAACAGGAGCAGACAAACTGAATTTCCTGACAGGTGGTCATAAAACAGTAGACAAGATTATGTTTGAGATACTGCCCCATGGTTCATGCATCAAGGTCATCACAAGTGACATGAAGTGTCTTTTGCATGTCATTACAGATTAAGATGTTTGGCAAGTGTAGCTGCTGTTGTATAGTCAGGTAGGGAAAAGGATTTGCCTGCTGGCTTATCAGCTGTGTTGCAAAAAAGAAAAAAAACCCAACAACTTAGACCTGTCTAGCAGTGTAAGGCAGAATAGGTTTTCAGTGTTTACTGAACCCATTTTAAGGCTACCAATGAAAAACTGTATCGTATGCCTTAATTACCAGATAAACAGGTAAGTTTGATAAGTTACTAAACAGCATTAGGGGGGCAGATTTGAGACTATTCTAAGGGCTCCTTTAAATTAACATTTGGCTACCAGAATAAAAATGCATGCCTTATCCAGGTTACTTCAGAAACAGAGAGAGAGGTGAAATACACACAAATAAAATGGTATTATTGTCATTAAAAAAAATAAAATAAAAAAACAACCCACCACAGCACTATGAACAGCTGTTTTAGCTATAATTCAAGAAGAGAAACCAAGGCCCACAGCCCATGAACTTTTGTTCTAAAGTTTCAAAGCTTCTGGTTGGAAATTCTCAAAAAAAAAAAACCCTAGTAGCTAGAGGCTGCGAGTATTATAAAAAACATAGTGTATACTGGTACAAAGTATTGAAATAACAGAATAAAACTGCCTGGGTTTGAGAGATTTTGCACTCTTCTTTCAAGACAGGGCTGATGGACTATCAGAAGAAAGTGTTGTGGAGGTTATGTGGCATTTGCACTCCAAAGAAATGATAGATGTGAAAAAACTCGACATCGAGGGGATACACCTATTTGTCTGCAATTTTTTTCCTGAGGTTTCTTACACCTTCCACTTCATGCTTCATATTATATTCTGACAGCATAATCCAATTTTATTAGCTTGCTTTAGATTTTCCTAAACGTGATAAGCAAGCAAACACAAACTTAAGGAAGTGAACGAGCTATAATTTACTACAACATCAGCAAATTAATTGAAGATGCAATAATGCAGTGATCAATCTGAAATCACAATTAAGACAAACATGGATTCAAATTATCAAATTACCTTAATATGACATGTGAACAAACAGAATGATGAGGCTAAGGCTATATGAAACACCCTTGCAGACATTAGAGGGAGTAGTCAGATTCTTTCTAACCCATGACAGCCTTTAAGAAATACAGCGGGTGCAGACACAAGCATCTGTAGCTTGTAAGCATCTTCTACAGAAAGGTCTCTTTTAGATGTAGAATCTTGCCAAAGAGAGTCACCTAGAGCAGGTAATAAAGCCTACTGGTTTACAATAGGTTTTTAATAGCTGGGCTAGATTCACAACCTAAATATTGCAATAGTCAAAATCCTAAACCATGTTGGGTTTCCAGAGTGCCACGAGGATTCAAAATCGTCATTTAAATATTATAGGCTCCCAAGATAATGCCTCGGAATAATGAGATTATTTAGTTGGACTTGTTGCCATTAGCACTGAGCGAAGAGTCTGTTTAAAACTATCAAATAGAAAATTCTTAAGTTTTTAATTTTCTTTTCAAGATCAGGAAACTTCAGTTTCCTCTAAACCACATTTTCCCATATTTCTTCACAAAATACTACTTCAAAGCCATTGGTACCATAAAATAAGACAAACACCAACCCCACCTTAGCTGCCTGCCATTTCTCCACTTGCCTACCTTGAAATGCTCGTAAATGCAGTGTACTAGAATTCACTTTCATTTCTTTTTTTAATCAGTTCTTTGTACATCTTTTGGATGTGTCATCCTATATCATCAATAGAGTAGCTACTTATCTAGCAGTCCTAACAGCTTGTTAATGAAGTTGATGAGTTACTGCTCTTACCTGAAGCCTTTTGCTTCTGACTCCATTACTTATCAACTTTCCTAGCTGACATCTAATTCCTGATTTGTTCGATATTATGATTTAAAAAAAAATGTACCCTCAGCACTAGTTGGATGTGTACATTCAGATGAGAATTGAGACAGCTTACAAAAGGGTCTTAGTGTGGCTTTTGGGGGTGGCAGGGAGGAAAGCCTTGCAATATACTGCTTGTTAATAAGGAGAATGTTTCACTTTTGATACTACCTCTTGGGAAATTTCACCAAAGAAAACACTTCTTGCTCATTTTTCTTTATTTTTTCATACCTTCCTGCTAGCTAAAAACTGTTATCTTTCAGGGTACATTAAAGAATTGCTACTTTTTTAAGCAGAAGGGAGAAACTGTATTCCCAGACAAATAACCAGGGAAAACAATGAATAAATAGAATCTTTCCTTTAAACCACTCCTGAATTACCAACTCAATTTATGGGTTTCAAAGCTGGGAATTTAGTTTGACTACATATTGTATCCTAGTAAATCACATGTTTATTATGCATTAAATTATGTATGGTATATTTGTTGATTTATATTATTGTAGCCAATGACCTGCTCTAATTCAAGGGACATATCAAAGAAGTCACAGGAAAAACAAATAAAAAACCCCCACCCACAACACATTCCTGAGTTAGGGAGCCCAAAATTTACTTTGAAGCAAGTCACAACCAAATAAATATTATAAAGAACAAAAGGTTTTACAGGTACATTTATACTCAAGATGCTGAATCCACTGTGGTGAAAGTTTTTTCTTATGAAGATAAACGTTTTGTTTCCTGTCTAGTACAGGGCATCAATCTTAAAAAAAACCTTGTAAGACCTGCGTAGTAGTCACCTAATAAAAAATGTTTAGTTTACTGATCATTTAATATGTCTTATCGTTTTGGGGAGATTTTCACTTTCTGGATTTTGTACCACAGCTTTACTGTGAAAGATCCCAGCCACACAATAATCATCAATCAACAGTCACTGCTGATACAAAAGGGCAGGTTTTTTCACAGGTCCTTTACAAGAACTCATCTCTCATACTGCCAGTTGCTGAGCTTCTCAAATCTGTTTAAATATTTACTTACAGTAGAATACAACTCTTTCACTAAGTACACTTAGAGCATAAAGATTTAACTCTTTATTCAAAGGGCTGCATTTACTCAAATGTGAAGAAAGCAGTCACCACTGATAAAACTATCTACTAAATACTAACAGAAAACAACAACAAAAATTATTCATTTCAATGGAGGCAAAACTTCTCTGTGCCTGTCACTGCTTCAAATTGTGGACAACTATTCTTATAGATATTACTACAACACTGGCTTTTTAGACTCAGAATTCAACTTTCTATCTGCATTAAAGGGAGAGCCCACAGAGCAAACAATATGTGAAACATCTAAGAAGTGTGTAGGAAATAGTCTTTGTTTTCTTATCTAATGCTGAAGCACACATTTCACAGAAATTCCACAAAGCACTCGATCTGATAAAAAGGAGGTTTAGGTCTGTTTTCAAATGTAGGTTTGGTGGATATTTTTAAACACTTTAGTGTCAACAGACACAAACATTCATGAAGTGACAGATTAAAAATATTTCAAATCATTTGATGTAAGCTCTGTGAGACAGCACGTTAAAGGGAAAAACCAAACCAGAAAAGAACAAACTGGCATCTTGCTTCAGGCAACTGATTAATCATTATTTGATAAGTGTCTGAAACTATACCAAACCAGAAAGTATCAGGTTGCAGCTGTCCTCAAGGACAAGAGAAATTTGTGTTTACCTTGAATGGGAAAAAGAAGAATTAAATAATAAGGTTGTGCTTCTGTCTCAAAAATAATCCTACATACAAAAGGTATATTACTATTCAGTGGATCACAGGATGTAAGGAGTTGGAAGGGACCCAAAGAGATCATTGAGTTCAACCCCCCCTGCCATATCTACTATTTTAATTGTGAAGACAGGAAAAAAAGTCCCACACCAACAAACAAGTGCTTATCACCACTTTTGATTGAATTTCTCTCTAATTGTCACCTCCCAAAGAAGAATAAATACTTCCTTTTTCTATTTTTTTTCCCTCCAGGCTTGATTTTGAATCATGTTCCATTTGCAAAGGAGTCATGCTGAAGTGCTTTAAGTATTTCTTGTGATCTGACTTCAATACAATGTTGTTATCAAGACATACTTAAGCAAAAAATGCAAGTAGTAAATGTAGGCAGAGGTGACACAAGTACCAGGAAAAACTGTAGTTGAAGCTCACTTCAAATGTTTAGTCTGCCTAATCTAAAGACCTAAAAAAAAAAAAAAAATAAAACAAACCCTGAAAAACCAAAACCACAAAAACGAACAAACAAAAACACTAAGCAAGAAGCAGTACAGTCATGAGGGACAAGATTCCTAACTGTGAGAGGTAGAAGGGTAAAGCAATGTTCTCTCACCACAGCCTTAGGTCTAATTATGTTTTCTGCAAGAAACGGTTAGAGAAGCCTGGGGATAAAATGGAAATAGATGCAGAGCAGTAAACAAATTCTGTTTCTTCTATCTACTCCTATAGACTGACTCATTATATTGCAGTTCAGTAAACCTAAAGGGCTCAAAAAGAATATTTGCTTGGATGATCGGCCAGAGGTGGTGTAAATTTATTTGGTTATTTGTAATCGTATGACAGGGAGTGTTAATGTGTCACTTAGCGACTTCTCCACTGCCCAGTGCTTTTTTCTCCCCGCAACATCACAGAACCACCACAAAAATACTTACTCTGTCTCACACCAATGTAGACAGATGTTGATAAAAACTAAATACAAGAGACTAATTTGGTACTGAATGGTAAACTTCCTATCTGGAGAGTTTCAAAACATAAATCAAACCAACAAAATGTCCACAAACAAGTCAATTCCTGGAGTAACTGCCTACTGGAGAGAAAAGCAGAGTGTTCCAACACAATCTCTGTGCCTTACAGAGACACTGCGAAGTCAGCTACTGCATCAGCCCACACTGCCTACTTAAAATTTCTGTTCCTCCTGTTGTTTAGGGATAACAGAATAACAACTTATTTATATGGAAAATTCTCTCGGAAAATAACTTTAAGAAAAACTATGGACCCAAAGGAATATGATTGCATTGCTGATACTTTTTGATCAGAAAAAATGAAGGATGAAAAAACAACATTGACTGTTCCAGAAAAAAAAACATTTTTCTCAGATACTCTGCATCTTGTCATTCAGACTAACAACTTCTGAATGCTTAAACCATGCAGAGGAGCATTTGTAGTTTCTGTCCAGCCTGCAAAAGGCAAGCAATTAGAAAGATGATGCATCCAATTATTTTTAATTTCAAGTAATAAGAGCGCCATTATTTTCCATTCGATATGATGCTTCCTGTAATGATCATCACTCCACCTCTATAAAATACACCAGTTGAATTGCATGATTCTACAACACAAGATACTTTTTGTTAGCTGCAGATGAAAGGCAGACAAAATTGTCCTCACAGAAAACCTACTCCGTATCTCACTTCTACATAGTACGATCGTATGCAGCATCACAGGTTAAGTATAGGGAAATAAAAGTAATAGCTATTGTACAAAGGTAACAGAAGACAAGTGAAGATTTTCTGAGGGGCTAATGTTGAATTTTAAGTGCTCACAAAAGCAAATTTTCTTGACCTACAGCTACATGCTGTAATTTCAGCTAAAACACAGCGTGTACGTTAAGCATTCCTTGTTCGTAACTGGCCTTCAAGGGAAATCTTCCTAAAGCACAAGAACCACCCATCCCGAGGACATAGGGCAGCAGCCACCTTGGCTGCACAGGGTACTTCTGAGGGAGCTCCAAAATGAAACAGAAACACAGTAGACTAGAAAGATGTCTACAGTATGTAGAAGGAATACTGCCAAGGGAGGGAAGTAACTTAAGAAAGTAAAACCTCAGATGGAGATAAAACCAGCAAGGAATGTAAAAAGCAAAGAAAAGGCTTTTACAGCTACAAGGACAGACAAAGATGAAGGAAAATGTAGGTGTGTAGCTAAATGGAGCATGGAACGTAACATCAAACAACAGGCTGATGTACTCTGGGCTGCCATCACCTCAAACTTTGCCATTACTGCTTCAGAAGCAGTTCAGGCAACATAGCAATGGCATTGTAAGGCCTCTAAGTTCATCAAAAAGCTGTGAGACCCGTAGGTCACTTCCAGTGCCTGCAAAAGGCAAATAATATGGCTCATTTTGAAAAGACTGAGGGAAAGATTAGTGAATTACAAACTAGTCACCCATTGCTTCTGTTTCCAGGAAGATCACAGAGTAATTCCTTCTGAGGGCCATTTCCAGGTACATAAAGGACAAGAAGGTGACTGAAAACAGCCACATAAATTTTACCAAGGGTAAATTGTGCCTAACCAACCTGACTGCCTTCCTTAAAGAGATGACTGGCTCTGTGGATGAGCAGAAGGCAGAGCATGTTGCACACCCCAGCTTCAGCACAACATAACTGCTTCCCACAGCCATGGTATGTTCATTCACAGAGATACTCAAAACTTAATTGGACAAGGTCCCACGCAGTTTGAACTAACTTCTACAGGAGACCTGCTTTAAGCAGGACGTCAAACTCAATGATCCACCTAGCATCCCACTCCAATCTAGATTACCTTAAAAGTCTGTGGTTTGTATGTTTTATGATAAATGTTCACACTGAAAATATTAGCAAAAAAAACCAACAACAACAAAACAAACAAACAAACAAAACAAACAAAAAAACCCAAACAAACAGTTCAGAAGAACTTCTGAACTTCTAAGTTAAAACTGTTGGTAGCAGAAGGAAGGAGCTGTATCAATAGGCAGCTATTAGCAATAATAGGTGAAGGTGAATGACAAATAGGATGAAACAAGACATCAGTATTTCAAAAATAGCTGGAATTATACTTCAGCCATTTAACAAAACACTAAAAAAAAAGTTGATGGGACCACTTAGGGAAAGCATGTAGGCAGTACAGCAGTCTGAACTGGAATAATTTAATAAACCTGCATGCCCTGGGGAATATTTGGAGATTCTGTGTATCTTCAGCTTCTCTAAAGGCTCCTGAACTCTTAACAGTATTTGCAACTTTTTAATAGCAAATTCCACATATTAAGTGAGTTTCAATGTCTTTTTCCTTTTGGGAAACTGCTCACAAGCATCAAAATGTTGCAGAAAATCTTGATTTTTTTTTTTCCCAGTCATTTTTCCTTTTAGAAAAAAAATAAATAAATTACTGTACTGTGAACTTGTCACACTTGCCCTAGGCCTTCCTCAAGCATTTCAAAAAACCCTAAATCCATAAACACGAATCTTTATGTCACTGAAGCCTACGAGATTCTACTCAAGTGGATAGAACAAGTCAAGGAATTCTCAAAAGACCTAATTACAATTACACCTCCTACCATTGTATATATCTGAAAAAGTGAACTGAGTGAAGTGCAAAAGATGCTAAGGCAACAAAAGTGTTTTCTTAAGGTACAGAAGCCTCAGATTCTACATTTTTATACTGAAGCATTACTGTTTAAATTAGTTGGCATCATACATAAGGTCCATTTCTTTATTTAATAACTTAAAGGAGGAGGATAACATGTTAAAATGACAGATTAAAATTCCAAAAACTATAACGTCAGATGAATTTAATTCACCATTTAGATCAACACACACCATAAGAACAACATTCTAGCAAATTATTTTGTGCGCTTTCTAAAAAAATAAAGCAAGAAGTTAACCCCATTTGCCTAAGAAAGGCTATTTGTGGTAAGCCTTTTCTATCTGGAGTGCAAACTCAATATAGCAAACCAGAATACACAAACTGACAATTCTGTTCTGATGAACTGCATTAATTTGCAGAGCCATGGTCTTTGGGATAATTTTCCACCTCAGAAAAGCATTTTATTGGTGTTTATTTTGATTAGAACTAAGAAGTCAACATACACAGGTTTGTAAGAACTCCAAAACCAGAAGGGCCCCCAGCCCCGCAAACACCTGGTGGATTGTGACCTTCGCTAGAAGTAACAGAGGTTGGCATCTATAATGACTTCCCTTCAACAGAGAAGACACTTGATGTTAATCAAGTAATAAGACAATTCTATCTTGAAGCACATTGATTTGTTGAGTACACTCAAATTTGCACCTCGAGATGAATAGTTTTAATCAGATGCTATCAGAACATGACAACTTCACACCAAGAACTATACAAATGTAAACACTGTGTCATTGTGATCCACAGTAACAAGAAAAGAACCACTAGTTCAAAACCACATAGAGCCTACCAGAAGGTCTTACTCTAGATTTTGTCCACAGTTTCCCCCTGTATAAAAATTTTAAAAGGAGGAAATCCTGGTAAAAGCTATTTATTCTATAAATGAAACAGAAAAGATGATATTCAATAAAGCAGGGTAGTCTGCTGAAAATACACAGAACCTATTTGTTCAAAATCAAATCTAGCAGGAAAAAAAAAATTCAACTACAGAGGGTGTTTTCACTGTGCCAAACACTTTCACAATAGGTGCTTCCCTTGGTATTATAAAACAACAAACCCCAAAACAAGAGAAGTATCTACACAAAACTGCTGTTTGCTTTGAGTACTGTGTAGTACTCAGAAGATCACAGGTATTTAAAGAGCAAAGTAAAGAGGACTCTAGTAAATAAATCCCAGAAAACATTCCTCAGTACAAATGACTGAGGCAGTCCATATAATTCCAACCACTGTTTCATATCCACAGAAAAGTATTTGCAGTACACACATATGTACAGCATTAACTAGAGGGTTAGGTATATAATCATAGACTTGCTTAGGTTGGAGAAGCCCTTAAAGATCACTACTCCAGCCTCCTTGTCACGGGCAGGGATCCCTTTCAACCAGATTGAGCTACTCAAGGCCTCGTCCAACTATAATACAGGGGGTAATTAATGGATGAGAGATGATATTTTTTTCCAAATTAATATTGTTTCTTAATTTTGGTATTCAGGAATCTCACCCCTCCGACCACTAAATTTTCATAATAATTGGTTCTTTGCACAGTCATGAAAACATTATACAAAGAAATAATACAGGCTCTAGAATGTTTAAGAAATAACTAGCAAAAATATAAACATTAAACACAACTGAACTGGGAGAGAAGGTTCTTGCAGTCAATTGTTTACCACAGGATGTAAAAAGGAGTATAACAAGCCTGGGCAAGCCAGAGTCCTTAGACTGAATGGCTCCAGGTTCTTTGTCCTCTTTCCCACAGTTGCTTCTCCCCACACCAGGAGAGAGAACAGAAAAACATGTCTGGGTGAGCCAGGACACGTTCAGGCCTACTTTGGCCTGTTTATGGCTACCATGACACAACCTGGCCTTGAACACCC
>WBNM01025624.1:0-121051 GCA_013399055.1 Ramphastos sulfuratus | reverse complement strand
CCCCCCCCCCTTTTTTTTAAAGGATTCTATTTATGTGTTTGCATTACAGCTGCCAAGTTAAACATCCTGTTCTACGGTTTGCTTGACAATGATCACCACCAGGGAAGAAAAACATTTATATACCCACAGGGAGAAAGATCTTCACAGTGAAAATACTAAGCACAGTGTCAGTATCACAATAGGTAAATATTAGTAAGGCTGTACAAAGTCAGCTGTAACACATGAAAATATCTTTTTCTGTAAGTAAACCAATGATTTTTACACTGAAATATGACCAGATGATTACAGTTTGTTGGCATTTTGGTGCAATGCCTAAATTAGTTCACTTAATTAAGCAAGCAATGGATACAAATGTTATCATGATGCAATGCTGCCACATTATGTCAGAGATAAAGAATCACTGATTACCACTAATTATATATTTAAATTCTTTATGCCTGTGTCAGGACCACTACCATGATACTTGTATGCTTTCTATTGGTTTCTTCTGTGTAAATAGAAGAGGGTAAGGTCAAAGAAATCAAGGTGAAAGACCTTAAATCAGATGGTGGGAAAGTCACCACTTCTACCATAACATCTGCTATGAAGAATTTCACATCAATTTATCAATAACTTGAGTAATAGTTAATGAAGCACCTGAACACACACTCACCTGCCCAAAGGCAACATCTACTACAATCATCATTCACTAAGAAAATGAAAGCCAATGCTGACACCTTGGCATTCATCAACAACAAATCACAGTTAAGAAACCCAAACAAACAAAAACAACACAAAAAACTCCACAACGCATACACAAGCCATTCATAATTTACCTATAGTGATAAAATTTGCACTGGTGTTTAGTAGTTAAGGAAGCTTCCCTCCAGGGCACATAGTCAGTATAAAAATGGAATTTAAGGGATATTCACCAAAGGCGTTAAAACAAAACAGACCACAGAGTTGATGACTGTGATACCTCCAGAAGAAGAAAGAATCCACTGATTCCTGCCAAAAACTTCTTTAGGCTTTAAAAAAAAGCATTTCAGAGACTCAAGCAAAGTTCTTTTTGACATGTCCTTCCAGTTACTCCTTAGAGGAAGCTGAAAATATGTGAAAGGAAAAGTTCCTTTTGGAGAGTTTTTCATGTAATTCTTAATTTTCAGAAGTTAGCGCTGACATGAGAAAAAAAAAAATCATTTAAGAAAGAGGCTGCTAGCATTATGCTACAGATGGATTAATTCCTACTACAGAGAAAAAACACAAGGACCAAAGAAAATAAAGGCCCACTGGGACTAGAGATGGAAGATATTCTCATTTACAAACACATTCAGTCTGAAGTGAAAGAAGAAATATATTTAGGATAGCAATAAAATGAGATAATCAGCCTGGGATTTTCTGGGAGTCCACAAAGCAAAGCCACCTAATAAATAGAATTACTTTAAATATCTGATCTACTTATTTTTCAGTTTTACTGAACGTATCAAAATTTTGTATTCTTTTGTACACACCAATCCTAATATTCATTGCAGACACAAACTGTCCTCAAAAAGCAGCACAGCATCATTTAAAAAACAAACAAAATCAGAAATATGGCTTCACTACAAATCTTTGTATGATTTCCTTTCAATTGTCTGCTACAGGCTTTGTAGGTGCATTTAACTGTTCGAATCTTCAGTGAATTTTACATGACATGCTGGTTTTAGATAAAAATTAGTCAATCATAATTTGTAATCCTTTTACTATTTCTAACGTAAGTAACTTTTCCCTTAGTGGATTTAGGGAAAATATGTAGTGTTTTGTTTGTTAGCTGTAAATTGCAGACTGATAAATCTGTGCTGAAGAGTGCAAAACGTCCATGAACTGCAACATTATGCAAAGATAATACTCAAGCCTTCATAATTGTAAACAATACAAGAATGAAAATATACATGTCAATGTGTATGCCCTCATACTTTAGTAAATTTACCATCTGAAACAACTTCTTATTGTGTTATGTATTCCAATGTCTTGAGTACTCATTTACTGTCCTGAAAAATAAACAATTTCCATCAGAATGTTCTGTCTTAGATAATACAGTTTAATTAAAACTGGCTTATTAAAATGTCCATGACAAATTATGTCTGAATGTTTTCCCTCCTGTCCTGAGCAGAACTATGGAATTAATGTTAGCAACGCTTGGGGCAGGAGGAAATGCAGCCACATATCATAATGGAAATGTATTATTCTGGAGATACACATAGAGACTACAACTCTTTAAAGGGACAGATACATCCAGAATATCTGCAGCTACTAAGAGACCAATAGCTGCTGTTTTGGTAAAATTACACCTTTGCTATTAATCAAACACAGAGTAAATAAATTCTAACACTATAAACCCATTTTATTATCTTTACTACATATTCTTATTAGTTAGTTTTCCTTCTGCTAACTGTCAGACAGCTCAATCCACATCTGCTACTGCACACACTGTGGGAAAACACAGTGGCCTTGAGTAACCTGTGCTAGTGGGAAGTGTCCCTGCCTATGGCAGGGGGTTGGAACTAGATGATCCTTGAGGTCTCCTTCCAACTTTACCATTCTATGATTCATTCTATGAAACTGAAGTAAATAAAAACTGCCTATTCAAAAAGCTTTAAAGTTGTTGAAGCCTCCTATGACACAGTTGGAGAAGAATTAACAAGGCAGAAAGAATTACGCAAATAATCATGCAACAGCTGATTTTAATTTGTATGCATCTATGATGTGATGTATTAGATAAAGCAAGACAGGGATTATAAAACATACGTGATACCACTTACCACAGATGTTTCATTTTACTAGTATCAATGTGAGGATCACCAGATGTGTTCACACATTAACATTCATAGGTGGGACATGACATCCTCATCAGTAAGAAATGGCCAAAAGGTAACCCAGTGTAGAGCACAGCAGACAGGAAAACAAACAAACAAACAAAAAACCCTCAGAAAACAATTGAAAACTCTGCTTCCACAGTGGGGTCTGCATTTAGACCCAAAGGTACTTTAATGGAAATTCACAACCTTATACATATTTGGTATTCTGTATGTCTGCATCTGAATGAAGCATCGAGTAACAGCGAAGCCGAGCATAAATGTGTGACTGACCACTAGAAGAGTTTATTGAGAGAGTTTATGGCATTTTGGAGATAACCAAAAGCCACTTGGACACCATGCCATAACACTGCTCTAGATGACCCTACTGAAGTACAAGAGTTGTACAAGATGACCACCAGAAGTAATCCAATCATTCTGCGATTCTGGGAAATCCAAATGAATAACATTTTGTTTACTCTGACTACACATTAATTCAACCTCTTTCCTTCTAATCTGAATACATAATGAAAAAATTAAATCAGATTGTAAGAACTGCTCGAGAGAAACATGAAGAACAAGCCAGTTGTCAGAATAGAATCCTCACTATGAACTTTAACACCCAGTTTTAAAATTACCTTGTTCATTACTTCAACAAATCATAAAGTCTTTACGATTTAAAGTTAGTTTTCAATAAACCAGACTATTCTCAGAATTTCACAAGATACAAACAACTCAGCTGAAATAAGTATGAGAAGCAGACAACTGAGTTAGTTTATCTGCACTGGGTTTGATTTACTACCACACTTAAGTCAACTCATTGTCTGAGTCATAAAACAGACCAAAATTCATTATTCTAATTCATTTGTGAAAATAATGTAAGCCTAAGTATGATTACCTGAAATTAAAACCCTAGACAGACTACTTGCTAACCTATTGCTGTACACTGTTCACAGAGCAAAACAGTTTTTGCCCCACTTACCTACTGCTAAGGACATACACTTTGACAAGAACAAAAATATTTTGGAACAATTTCCAAACACTACCTCCAAGTGTGAAAATCTACTAAAAAAAAAAACCCAAAAAAAGCACACTTCAACCACACCAGCTGCATTCTGTCATTTCAGAACTCTTGCATACCATTTCGGAGCCAGATTTTGGGTCAAGAAACTGAAAAACTGGGCTAAAAGCATGTTCTACACAGCTAGAAGAGAGTCTGATTCAGTAGTGTCCTCGTCTTTAATAAAGAATGTATCAGTGCTCTCAGTTTCTAATCTCCAAGCTCATCCATAATAGTGCATTGTTTTAATTGAACTGGAGAAACACAAACAGAACTGAAGACTGAAAATCAGCTTTAATAACAGAAAGCCATTTACTCTGATAGCTTTATTTTCACCTGCTATCAGTATGTAAACAGATGCTAACAATTTTATCATCTACACCACATACATAATGTATCTCTGTGACTACACAAAAAATGCCACGAGACTTCTGGAGCATACACAAATAATTATGAATCACAATTATATACCTCATCTTTTCTTGCTGTTGAAAGACTCTGCAAGAAAAAAAAGAATAAACAATTGCAGAAATCTTCCTCCCAATACACTTCATCTACCCTAATGAGAAGCCAAAGAAACCAAGACCTGTACAGGTCTTATTTTATCTGTTTATGTAAAATCATGTCCTTCTGAAGAGCTTAAAGATTCACTTATACAACACTCATAAAAAGCTCACTGTGAGAATTTCTTTCCTCATTACAAAGTAAATTACCTCATTATTCAGTGTTTGACAGAATAACCCAGAAAAATCCCCACAAAAGAACAGTTGCTTCTCAGTTATCAAACAGCAAAGAGGTCTAATTCCTCACCCTGGCCTTCATTACTTTAGTACCTGAGTAAGTCATCAGAATTATTTAATATAACTGCATTCATCATGTATCAGACACTACTTAAGCGTTTTGTATTCATGAGAACAAAAGTATGGAAAGATCATAACCATCTAATAACAACGCTAGCTGTGACCTGCTCCTTCTAAAATGCAGAAGCATGCTTAAAAACATGTTAATTAAGATGAGGGTTTCTGACTTGTCCCTAAATGGCCACCCTGATAAATAGTTGAAAGTTGTTTACTTGCTCCTCAGTCTAAGCAAATCCTATCAATTCCTAATTTTCATGCACTCCAACTTCTCAATAATGAAGACTCTTCCCATTGATTCCACACACAGCACTTTGCTATGCACAACAGAAAGCTTATGTCAACACAAGTTTCAATACTGCATTTTCTATTTACACTTCTGCTAATCAGGACACAAGCATCAGTGCTCATTTCTCCGAAAGTCCCATAGGAACTCTCTAGACAAAAAACAATAAACAAGGGCCTATTCTATAAAATATTCAGTCCCAGGAACAAAGCTCCACAGGCTGCTTCTTAAATTGGTTTATATTGGAGAAGTCTGCTCACAGACTCTCAATGCCGATTGTGCTATTTCCTAGGATAGCACAAAGAAGAAAATTTAAAAGTAAATAAGAGCACTTAGCTCCTCAAATAGAGCACATAAAAGGTAGCATCTTTAAAGCCACAGGCTAGAGAGAAGGGAAAATCTTGTCTATCTTAAATAAAAACACTTAAAAGAAACTGAAAAACTCCAAAATTATAGCTAGGTATTAAATTAAAACCACACCTGAAAAAAAGACAGTTGACAACCTTAGAATTTAAGAGATTTTTTTTTTTCCTGTAATTGTAACACAGAAATAATTCCCAAAGTCCACACTCCTGCTTTTAACAGAAGATAGAGAGATCAAAACAATTTCCAAAAGCTCTAGAACTCCTGAAAGCTAAACAAACCTTTCATCCTGACAAAAACAAGGCTTTATTTCCACTGATGAAATCACCAGAATTTTGAAACTGCTTTTGCAAAAACACGCTGAGAGGAACTAAATTTACTGACACTGCTTGACAGGTGAAAAACATCCTTTTAAGAGACTGGCAAAATGCCATTGACGAATGAAAGAGGTGGACTGTTTAGCTTCATTTGTTCTGAAATGGAAGTTGTGAGAGCTGTTAAAAATAAGGAAAAAAGATGATACCATCTGAGGAATAAATTAGCTAAATACAGGTATAACTTCACATCCAGCAGCTATTGCTATGTATTTTATTATCTCCCTTGCAGTTCTTAAGCATTTGTAGACCAACAGCATATGCCTCAATGGGATGATGGCATGATGAGGGGATAACTGATGGATACTGCTAGATGACAGGTCATAAGAAAGGCTAGAAGTGCAGAAAGAATTCTCTAGTTCATTATTCCAGCTTTGTAATGCTTTGCAGCTTATTTTCACAGGCTCATTTAGGCTTGAAGACATCTTTAAGATAATTAATTTCAGCCATTAATCCAACACTTCCAAGTTGCCACTAAATCCTTTCATTCAACACCACATCCCCTTGGCTTTTAAATCCCTTTGGGGGTGGTGGCTCCACCACCTCCCTGGACAGCCTGTTCCAGGGCTTGGCAACCCTTTCCATGAAGAAATTTTTTTCTTAACCTCCCTTAGTACAACTTGAAGCCACTTCCTCTTGTCCTATCACTTGTTACTTGGGTGGGTGTTGGTCCATTCTCCAACTTACAACCTCCCTTCAGGTAGTTGTAGAGAGTGACACGGTCTCCTAAACCTCCAAGAAATAAGGTCTCCCAAGCCTCCTTTGCTTCGGAGTTCCCTCAGCTGCTCCCCATAAAAGATTTCCTCTCCAGACACATCATCAGCTTTGTTGCCTTTCTCTTGACCTCCAGCACCTCAATGTCCTTCATGTAGTGAAGGATCCAAAACTGAACCAAACACCCAAGATATCATTTCACCAGAGGTGCCTACAGGAGGACAAGCACCTCTCTAGTCCTGCTAGCTACAGTTTCTGACGTAGGCCAGGATGCTGTTGACCTGGGCACACAACAAGCCATCTTCAGCCAGCTATACCATCAGGTCCTTTGGCAGGGGGTAGCCTTCCAGCCACACTTCTCTAAGCCTGTAGCATTAGTTGTTGTGACTCAAGTGCAGAACCCAGCACTTGACCTTAACTGTTAAACCTTGTACAACTGACCTCAGCCCACAAATCCAGCCTACCCAGGTCCCTCTGTAGGGCATCCCTACCTTCAAGCAGATCAACACTCCCCACAACACACAGCAAATTTACTGAAGGTGTCCTCAATCCCCTCATCCAGATCAATGAGAAAGGTATGCAAGAGAACTGGCACCAGCACTGAGCCCTGGGGAACATCACTGGTGACCAGCCCCCGACTGTATGCAGCTCTCTTCACCACCACTCCTTGGGTCTGATCACCTAGCCAGATCTTCATCCAGTCAAACATCCACCCACTCAACCTACATGCAGGCACTTGCTCCAGAAGCATGCTGTGGGTGACAGTGTCAAAAGTTTTAATGAAGTTCAGATAGCAACATCCACAGCCTCTCTCTCATTCACTGAGTCACCACATCACAGGGGATCAGGTTAGCCAACCAGGACCTATCTTCCATAAACCCCTGATGTCTGGGCCTCATTTTCCTACACTTGTCCAAAATTTGTAGCTCTTTGCTGAAACCCTTCAAGGTTACAGATCAAAATTTTGTTTGGAATCCTATACTAAGAAAACGGAAAAGCAGACACTTCATACATACAGGATCACAGAATATTTAGGGGTAGGAAGGGANATAGAATCTAGCACAGATTGCACATCCATCCACACATACATCCACATACGTTCTGCAGGTGTTTTCCCAGCACCTTTTGCAACAATCTGGTTCTTAGTTTTCACATGTGATGTTTTTGTTTAAAAATAATTTGATAGACTATGAAGACTGGTATATGTAGCTTTTTCAAACTCAAATCTCTCCCGGCTTTTGTGGTGGCAAACAATTAATTATAATCACTACTCATGCATTAATTAGGAGGAAACACAGAAAACATGATAGTCAAGAATATATCAAACAGAAAATGTTGCAAGAGTAATGGATTTCTAGCATATCTTCCCTGGAGAACAATTAGATAAAAATGTGTTTAGATGAATAAAAACAAGAAAACAACAAAAGAAGCTCAGCTAGTACAAACAAAACAGTTCTGCAAAATTTGTTTTGCATATTATATTCAAATTAATTAAATGTGACTGTTTCAAATCACACAAAGCATTGACAAAAAATGTTCTAAGAATAGCTAGAAAAAAAAGTATCTCTTGTTGATACCTAGTTTAGCAAAGCCATGGTAAGGTAGCCACTCCTAGAAACATTATATTAGCTTTGGAACCCACAATGAGATGCCTTAAACAATAATTACAACTTTGTGTGCCCTAAATCTTTCAGAGAAACTGCAACCACCTTCACTTTGTCTTTGATCATGCAGTTTTTCCTCGCTTCACCTGGATTTAATTAAGAGAGGTACCTTTGAGCTGTCAGCTGTACCCAATTTTAACAACCTTACATCAGTAGATCTGATGGTTACTTCATCTAGATAAAGTTTTTTTGGTAGAGTATGGGGAAGGAAAAGAGAAGTAATTTCTCATATTTCTAGGTTTCTTTTAAATGCAGCAATGTCAGATGTCCTCATTTTTTGGTTTTTAGAAACCCAAAAAAGTTCAGATCATATAATGTTGCAGGAGCCTACATGTTCAAAAATCAAGGAAGAAAAGGGAATTATAATAACACACATTTATTCAAACTGAGATTTGCTTTCTGCAAACAACTGTTGTAGTGAAGTGTTCGCAGATTGAAGCACAGGAGGAAGCAAGACTGAAAGACTACAATCCAGAAGTGAGAGGCATTTTGAACACCAGCTGCATAAAGCCACACATCATATATGATGAGTGTAAAATGGTGATCTCTTCTTTTCTATCCAAATAGGGTTACGTGGTTTTGGTATTAGTAGTTTTGTTAGAAAATCTCTACTGTATGCACACAAATAGACTTGTCCCAAATGACCATGATTAAACCAAAGAAAAGTCAAGAAAATGAAGCAATCCCTCAAGTCTCTGTATCAGCCAACACACAGCTAAGGCCATGTCTTAAATCAATGTTGTGGTCAGACAGGAAAGCTAAGAACATAATGACAGGGCAATGAAGGCGGGAAAGGGAAGTTTCCTACACTCAGACACACCACTTCAAGAAAACTCCCCAAACCAGTACACTTTCCTGATAAGATCCCTCCCTTCCAAAAAGTTTTCTTCTCTTTCTCTTTGGGGAGTGGAGAAGAGTAGAGGACAAAAAGCAGTTTCACCGAACTTTTTGACAAAGCAATGTTTTGTGACAGTTCGATTTTGATATTGAATGCTGTAGTCCTAGAGGTTCCAGAGTGTGCACTGTCCCTTTAATTTTGGGTTTTAAAATAAGCACAAAGCAATTAGAAAATGGATCAGCAATATATTAGCATTCTACTAGAGCACAGTTCTTCACAAAAATCTCTTTCAGCTATCTCGACATCTTGGTTTAATACAAATTTAAGGATGAAAGCAGAGTTTTCCTCTGGCAATTATTCACAATCAAGAAGCCTTTAGATTTCCATGTATTTAAGTAGAGTTTTGTTCACAGAATTTTATTCTTTAGAATCTCTCAGAGAAGCAGACTTTTCTTCCTATGTAATTTTTCATGTGCCTCTGTAGATTACTGTAAAAAAACAAAACCAGCCACAACATTTTCTCTCACTAGTTAGTCACCATTATTCTAAAAAGGCATTTCAGTAATCTTTTTCTACTACTCTCGTAGGAAATCTCTCGGTTTTACTCAGCACTAGCTTCGAAGCACAACTCTACATGCAGTCCTTCAAGTGCAGGACAGAATGGAGCTCCCTCATGTGGTACATCTACATAATTTCAGAGATTAAGCAAACAAAAAATCCAACACAAACCTATAGTGAAATGACTGGATTTAAGCAGATAATCCACAACACTTTGCACTACATAAGTCACAGAATAAGTTTCTCAATATATGCATATTAGAAGTTGTTAACTGCCATACAGCTCACTGTTGGATATCACTGCACCTCCCCACTGGTAACACTTTCCAATGTATTCCTTCGATTGTACTACAATGGAACCTGCAGATGGTTTGCACACTGCTGTTGATGACACTCACAGCATAGTCCAATAAAAAAGAAATAAATACACACTGATGTGCACTCTCAAGGTTTTCCTTCTCAAAAAGGAAAGATATTCCATCAGAAACATACTGATAGGCTGCTTTGTATTGAGTCATTTCCATGTTCAATTTTCCACAGTCATTGTATTTTTAAACAGTAACTTCATGAAAGCTGTACTTTAGCCCAGACAAGTTAAAAATTCAAAGCACCATTTTCCAAACAGGATTTGTCATTTCTTTCACTGACATCAAATAGTTGCAAGAGAAATTAATGTTATGCATTAAAACATGACACATTATTAGGTGATTTTCAAGTCGACTCCAATTATAGCCACGCAATTCTATAATTACTATGAAAAATTAGTATCAGCTGACTGAAAGATCCAGATGAACTGGGTAAATTCACCATCAGGGGAAAAAAAGCTCTTAAAAAATGACCACAACCAAGGGCACATAAGCAGAAAGTTTTAAATTAATTCACAGATTGAATATTGTATGAAAAAATCATATGGCATTTTGTGAAGAAACATGAGTTAACATCTTCCTCTGCTATCCTTTCGCTCTACATGCTTCTCCTTTTGCTCCTCTCCAGGTCCAGTGATGTATCTTTCCGTGATACCCTTCAATCTCACAGCCCCAATTCCAAATCCTTGTATAACAAATTGCAAGCTTTCCTAACTTCTTTGGTGTATATAGTACCTACACCAACGTAACATAACGTGATGTCCTGATTTCCGATTACTTTGCCAGAGACTGTGGTGTCTCTCTCCCCTCTATTTGCATTAGTTACTGATGCCTTATCCAAGAATCTAACTCAGGTATTGTTTGCCTTTGGTTACAGACTCTTCCTGAAATTATTATATAAAAAAAGTGGACTTGGAACCAGTCCTTGAAGAACCTGATTGTTACTATACTCTACTAAACATATTGCTACTTATCATCATCCTTTGTTTATGCCCTTAAGGCAGTCTGTGGTGAGGCTGATCTTGTCTCAGAGCTAATCAACAATTTTCACATAACTGGTCAAGCACTGAAACAATGATTTACTAATATCTCTCTGCTGGCTTATATAATCTTTTGTTCATAAAAGAATGGAATATCTCATGATCAGTTGTGCAGGCCTGTGTAGAATTCTTTGCTCATCAAGGAACATAAAGATATTAAAATACAAAAATTCTATTAAATAAAAAAAAGAGGAGGTGGGGGAGGAGGGCAGGGAGGGAATTAAAGCCAGGTACCAAGCAAAAGCACAGCAAAGTAGCATTAAAAACTCATCTTAGGATAAAAATAAACAATAAACATCTGGAATCTTGCCAGATTAAACCTAACTGATTTGAAGCTTAGCAATTGCTTTTCACTGAGCAACACACATTGTAGCAAGTTCACCAATTATCATCAAGTATCTCAGCAGTACCTCTATTATTTGATGGTATGTCATAAAAACAGACTAACAACTGTTTTGATGCATACAGCACCACAGAAAACAATACCAAATTTCAGTATATCTTAAAAGAAAAATTCATGCTTGGTGTGATAATCCATCGTGACCACTCCCCAGCTCACTCATATTTATTCCTAAAACTTTCCAGGTACTTCATGAAAGCTCTGAAAGAGAGGCAGCAAAACAGAGGAGATGGTTTTAGATTTGCAACTGGTAATATGTTTGCTCTGGTTCAAGCTAACCCTGCTACCCTGCATACCCTACAAGAAGCCCTCATAACTTCCCATTGGCTGTTTACATTTACAGATTTAACACAGGAAGACCAACAGTTGCTTCCACCATGATTTCTCACATATCTCTCACTATCACATTTACTCAGATGAAATAAAGACCTAAAACTACTCTCAAAACTCTGTCTTTTCTCAATCCTCTTCTGTCAAAGAAACAGTTGAAGGAGAAAACACATAATGTTACGCTGTCTCTTGAGAGGGAAAGCTGGACTTGATCAAGGTGAAAGAAATGAAAGGTTGGGGTTTTTTTTCCTGCAAAGTTAAACTCATCTTGAATTGGAATGTCTCTCTTAACTCTACAGCGCTTGCATCTTAGTAACCACAGATGCTCAAAACACGTTAGTAAATGAATGAAATCAAAGTTTCATTTTAAATGGCTAGTATAAAAACTTGTATAGTAACTCTGAAAGCATAAAGCATAGCATTTCTCATAACTCCCATAAAAATTTCAACAGTATCATGACAACTTGATTGATTTTTCCACAAAAACTTATTTGGAAAAACAACCAGCAACAGCACCTTGTGCCAAAGCCACCTGGTTTCCAGTCAAGACCAGACAAAGAGACTTACTCTGTTAAGATAGTAAAACAGCTTGCCTTCTCTCTGCAATACATCTTTGTAGGGTAACTTTGCATAGAGATTCAAAACTTTCATCTGCTTCATATTACAACAAACACAATAAGAAAATGAGTTGCAGGTCTAGGATATTTTCATGTAGCACAAACGTTACATTTACCCTTAATTCAATGATGTCTACTGACCTTCATGAAAAATAGTTCATTATATAAAATGTGACATCAGTCAGGCTAGTATTTCAGAGAAATTTAGTGGAGGATTATTTTCTTTTCTACAGAGTGAAAAATTAGATAAGTGAAACAAGTAACAAATGTCACAAGGCCATACTGACATTTCTCAGTGGAAATGAAGCAGAATGGCAACAGCTACATCATGCTTGTCAGTGAGCAAGATCATCTACTAAACCAAAAAAAAAAAAACCCAAACCCCAACAACCAAAACCCCCAAACCAAACCCCAACAACCAAAACCCCCAAACCAAACCCCAACTGTTGGGCCTCATTATGTGAACACTAGCTGAGAGCAAAACAGCACAAGGGATGTGGGGGGAGGAAGCTGCCGGTGTGAGAGAGGACGGTTAGCACAGCTGCCCTTTGTGGGAGTCAGGCAAGATAGGAGGCAGCTGTGTGGACTGGAAAGCTGGTTCTTATCAGAGTGAGAAAGTTAGAAGCAGCTGCCTGTAACCAAGGAGAGAATGAATAAGGTGTGGCCTGACAGCTCTACTGCTGTATAAGTACGTGCTACTTTCTGCAATAAACAGGTGATCTTGGGTGTATCATATTGGTACTGAAGGTCGTCTCATCTCGCATCATCCTTCACCCCGTTCCTAGCGGCCTCGGCGCGTGCATTCAAGTCCCTATCGTCTGGTGACCCCAAAGTTCAGGGCACGCAACACCCAACAACCAAAACCCTTGAACCAAACCTCAACAACCAAAACCTTTACAACCTTTAAAATAACCAAACTCCAAGTGGTAAAATCCAAGAAAAAGAAAGAAACAAACGCACACCTCAAAACGTTGCCTCTGTGAGTACTGCTCTGCGGCTCAGGACTGAGATCTTTGGAACGTGTTTCTTTATTTTGCCTTCTAATTGCAATTGCTCCTGGTGAAATTTTTAACCTGCTGATGATCTAATTTTTAAACTTGTGCCTTGTGGGGAGTCTGCATAGGCAGATCATTTTGGATAGATCGTTTGTGGCTAGACACACTCTCTTTAGACTAAGTAAACAACTTAAGTACCTTTGGGCTCAAAGATATCATTCTCTTTCCCCCCCCTAGTTTAATAACGTGAATTGAATATACATAACTAAACATAGCACAAATTGCCTGTAATCTGATTTTGAACTTGGCAGCGTCAGCTCTTCAGTAAGATTCAAAATGTTGAGATACTATGAAATTGAACAATTAGCAATGCAAATATGGGGAAAGAAAAAAAAACCCACAAGTTTATTCATTGATGCCATGAATTCCCTGAAAAAGCTGCTAGTATAGAAAAGCAAAGCAGATTGTATGTATGTAATAGTTCTTCCTATCTTCTATCACTGTGCTTTCTAAAGTGGGTTTTTCTGCCTCTGTTGATGAAATAAGTGAGACCTTCAGATGTACTTCTAAGAATTACAAGTACAATCAGTTCAATCAGTGTGTCATGGTTGCTTTAGCATACCCATTTAAATGCGATTCGAGTGTTCAGAGATAAAAGGGTTTTAAATGTAACTTCTCATAAAATGATATTTTGTTGATTTTCCTTTGAAAAACGCATTTTAGTGATTCTTTTCCTGCACTGGGAGCAAGACAATAATGCAGACTTGGGACACACATTTAGCAGATGTCAGTCAAGCAGCCAAAAAAACCACTGAAATTTTAAATATGGTAAGTCACAAATTCAGCTTTCCTGGATACAAAGTTTAATGTATACCAATTACATGGTATTTTTTTTCCCCCCTCTTTCCTCATCCTGTTAATCAGCTACAGAAATTTGAGTAAAGAGGCTACAGAATATGTAGTAGAAGGTAGAAGATCTTAAGAGCACTTCAATATCCCATTAACAATGAATTCAAATTGATCCAAGTCTGTAGTTGGAGGAAAAATGGAATTCCTCATACTTAAATGCCATTCTCTTTCAATCAAGTTCCTTGCAACATCAACAATTTAATTAATTAGGAAAGCACTACAATAATAGAAATCCAGAGAACTTGAACATCAAACAGGACACAAAGTTCCTTACAGTAAGAAGCAGGTCTACATGTTCATGTAGGCAATTGCAATTCTAAAGAGACATAAACCAAGAAAAAACTCAAAAATCCCTTTTTAGTATAAAATTAACAGTAAATAGAAGTATTTACAGCTTAATAGGATTTACATTCCTTGCTTAAAGCATTTTCCAAACTATAAGTACTGAGCATACACCAAGAATGGCTTACAAAGAAAAGACCATTTGCAAATTCAAGGTATAGGTCGAACTGCAAAGTTGCCATCTGTTTGAACTTCTCCTGCCACTAGTAAAGGTATCTCAACCTTTTCAGTCTGATGTTAAGCCTATTATCTCAAAAATTTGATTCTCACTTTTCTTTCTCCCATCCACTAGCTATTTTCCATTCTCTTCCAGACTTCCTCTAGCTGATTGCATTCTCATTCTATTTTGGAAAAGAATTTCATCTGGATAAATCACCATTATTTTCCCCAAATACCTCTGTAAGTCAAGAACTGCACTTTCCAACAGAAGTGTTCTCAACTGTCATTTTTATAGAGAGCAAGAACAAAATGCCTATCTAAGCACTACAAGAAAAAGCAGAAGGATACAAGTGTCTTAAGGATTATATATGACCTAGAATTTGAAAAAAGAAAATCATTGAACAGTTCTTTGCCAGTTCCCAAAGTACTGAAAATACCTCTACACTTACAAAACAAATTCAAGCAAAAAAGTAATTACATTTGAAAGGGAGTGGCATATAAAAAAGTTCCTAGAAACTTTCCCGCTTCGGTGTTACTTTTGACAAGTTCCTAGTTAGGAGCAAATTCACTTATTAATGTATATTCTTGTGCTGAATTGAAGGCACCAGCTCATTTCAAATTGTCTGAAAAACAGCAACAAGCTTTCCAAAAAATGACATCTTAAAATCACTTTCAGGGAACTATTTTTCCATCATGAGCTAGAAGGAAATCCCAAGTGATAACATATGACAAGAGTGTTAATGCCATTAACATCCTTTCAGCACTCCATGTCAGTGTGTAAATGATGTCCTGCTGCTCAGTCAGTCTGAAAAAGGGAAAAAAGAGGTTCACATCCATTTCCAGATGCTGAGATTCTGATTCAGATTTGTTTCTTCCCCAGTGGCCTGCTTTAAAGATATTCTGCAGTACAGTGGATCATGAAAGCAATTGTCAGTGTATAGAAGTCCTACACATGCTCAAAATAGACTTCTCTCTAGATCATTTCAACTGAAGCACATCAAGTAAGGATCTAATAAAATCCATATTTAGTTGTGAAGCAATAGTCATTAATAAATAGAACTACAAGCATAAATACGTATCAAAAGAGAATTTATGCTTTTCATGAAGGCAGCTTTTTTTATTTCATAAAAAGGATTCTGTTTTAATGAATGCTGTTCCTTTCTGAAAATTAAAACTAGTTCACAAATAGCTGTTGTGCTACTTAATGGTAAAATGAATGCATACTGGTTTGAAAATTTATCTGCAGTAATTATTGTTCTTTCATTCACAGTTCCCTTAATTTTGCAATTCTTAGAAAATAAGCTTCTAATTCTTTGCATGCATGCAACCAGTTAGAAGAACCCAGTGGCATCATTTACTGCTCTGGCAGGCAGAAGATTTTAACAAGATTAGGCATGTAAATCTCTCTTTTTAGAGTAAATGACAAAGCTAAAAACCAGAAAAACTATACAAAATCTTCACTTAAGAATATGTGAGATTATTTACCAACTGCATAACCATCATCAAAAAGTCAGTCTGACTACCTATGAGGACAATAAAAAGAATGAACCTAAAGGTTAATGATCAGAGTACCCCCCTGCCCCCCTACACCTCTTTCTTCTCAGAGGAAAGCTCCTGCTTTAGAGGAATAAACCTTTGTCACTGTCAGGGTGAATGAGCATGTTGTGATGGGGAAGAGGTGGCATTTATTTTTTTATATATCTATAGTTGCAAGTCAGGATTAATTAGTAAGTTAACTCTACAATTTTCCATCTGCTCCCTGTTTTTCATTCTTTAACCTTTAATCTTTCTTAAGAACATTGAAAGTTAAACCAAATTAATCTGAGTATATTCCTCAGTCCCCAACTAGATACTCAAGCTTTAAGAGCACTATAAAGAAAACAGCATATACACCTACAAGTATAAAATTCACAGAATCTTACAAAAAAAAAAATCCAAACCAGAAATTATCATAGAGGCACAAACACTGAAATCAAACAAGGAATGAAAGGCAGATTTGTCATAGTCTGTAAACTGTCAAACCAAACTCCCAAGTGCTGCATGAAGTTGTGCTAATTATAAAAGAAACCTCTCACATTTAAGTTGAATTATTTACCATTTGATCTTCAGCTAAAGCATCATTCTAGCCAGGGATCAGATCATGGACAACTCATCTCAAAAACCATACAAGTTGTTTAAGATGCCATAAAACAGACAGACAGAAAGATTATTTAATCACTCTCATTTTGTTTTGGCAGGGTTTGGCTTTGGCTTAACCACTCTATACTCTAATTTCCATTACAGCACAGCTGTAATCCTTATTTTGAAAAAAAACTCTTTCTGGTGGTCAACTCTACAGGTTAGCTTCAAGATCCCAATGACTTCAGAGTCCTCTGAACAGAACATTTAAGCACTTCAATACTTCTTAAAAACCCAGACAATATAAGGCAGACAAACTAAACTCCTAGCATTACAGCAAGACAAGAACTATGAAAATCACTCCAGAACCTTGCAGAATTATTTCCATAGAACTATCTATCTCAAAACACCCCCACTGTTCAGTTCAAACAACATACAGATTACAAGATGCAAAACTGTGTCCCAGCAAGCGGTGATCAAGGAAATACATTTGCACTGTGCTTGCTAATTGAATGAAAAATTCCACTACAATGATGGTGAAAACAGCCAGTTTTATGACACAAAGAGATAAATAGCATTACTCTTTTTTTTTGTTTTTTGCTCTTTTCCTGCTTATGAAGCTATAAAATTGCTGAAACAGAGTGCTTATTTAAAATCGGTATTTCCAACGCATATTAAAAAATAGACTAGGAAAACAAGTCCTAACAAAATTAAACTACTTTAGTACTGCAGACAAATTTAAGTAACCTGATCACAGTATAAAACTTCTCACGTAAGAGGAAAAGATATCTAGAAACAGGTCCCAAAAAAGTTCAACAGCTTTTTAAGCGCCACAATGGCTAGAACTTAAAACCAAAAGAGTCAAACCACCACCAGGGTGCATACTTGAGAGAGAAAATGACTGGCACATTGTATTACAGATGTACCAGAACTTAACCTTGGTGAATTTTTGAAGTCAAGATTGTACATGGTCATAAAACATATATGTTTGGTTTAAAAGAAGTTATGAAGTGGACTTCGGCATTATTGATTAAGCCTGTTTCATCACACTTGAAATCAAATCAGATGATTATGCTGTATCTTTGTTATTTTGGCTTTTAGAAGATGGCAATCAACCTGATCATAAATGGAAAAAACAAGACACCCTCAATCTGGAAGTCACACTGACACAACTACAGAACCATTTCACGTGAATATCCGCATGGCTCTACAGAAAGTGCTGTAAAACTGAGGGTGCTTCCACTGCCAAAGTATTCTATTTTGTTGCCTATAGTCTTACTTTACATATAAACTATTCAGATAATGTTAACCCATTTTCCTCTGCTTGTAGCTAACAAAATATGTATTATAATAACCTTTTGATATGTATCAAATTAGTAGAAAGTCAAAATTACATTAATTTAATTTTAATAGCTTTAATTCAAGAGTTTTTATTCAACAGAGCATATTTAATTGAATGTATTACTTCTGTAATATACTGCAATTTTTTAACAGCTTGTGGAATAGTAACCATACTACTCTTTCAGTCTTTATATTTAATTCCTAAAGTAGTTTTATGTTATTTTAAAGCATTCCAGAGGTACATCAAGTACTATGTACCAAAATGAATAACTGCATGCTTTAAATAAAAAACTGATTGTGAATCACAAATTATCCTGCTTAGAAATAGGTCAAGAAAAAGATTAAAATGGAAGCAGAATTTCAATTAATCTTTTTGTCACTCACAGTACCAAAAACTTACTTGCTGCAGAAGGTTAAAGAAGTAAAATTAAGTAACCTCTTTCACAGCATTTGCTTCTGTATCATTAATTTTATTCTTGTGAATTGTTATGAATAGTATTTTTATTATAACTGATCTCCTACCTTAGACTAATACCAAACAATATTCCCGTCATATTCTCTGAAGAAAGTCTCATGCATACTGAAAGTAAACAGCTTTGCGCAACAGCAGGACAAAGAAACTATTCCTTTAATTGTGGTATAATTCCTGCATCCTAAAAGTCTCCACTGAGAGATGATTTATATTCAGACACATCTCAAATTTTCTGAAACACTCAAGCAGTTAGAGAGATGTTCAGCCTAAAATTCTTTAACTTTCCAATCCCAGTATGTGCTATCAACAACTCTTCACCAAACTGACAGAAACAGAAGAAATACATACTGAAAACTAAGATGTCATTTCCCTCCTCCCCACTCACTCCCAAACATTTATTCTTCAATCTAAAAAGCAAAAAATAAGGGAATGTAGAGAAGTTAAAATATTCAGTTATAAGCAGAAACAAATTTCACGACTTGAGGTAACTGGAGATGACTTTTTAAAAAAGAAAAACACCATTTATCAGGTCATCTATTAATTATGAAAACATAAATCCTTAGGTATAATCAGTTCATTTCTTACAGTCTTATCTATTTTGTCAAGCTGCCCCATTCACTATACGATAAAAGCTGTCAGACATCTGCAGTTCAGGGTGCTCACTTCAATTACAGGAATTGGTAATCTAGCTGTGACATCAATGTACGTGGACTGAAGCAAGGCCCCCCAGGAGACCTGCAACAATTAATTTTCCAAAATTTCACTGGATCTTCCTATTATTGCCAACGTAAAAAAAATTAGCAATTTAAAAAAAGGAAACAAAACTTTGTGGCATTATCAGATGATCTTTCTTCCTCAAAAACTTCAGGTGGCAAACCACAGAACAGAAACAGGAATGCATTCCCTAATTAGCTTTTTTTTCCACACCAAATCATTTGAATGATGCCAATCATTTTCCTAAGTATAGTAAATACATAGGTAGCAAAACAATGAAGAGCAAAGTATCTACTCAACACAACTGATAAAGCTGTCAAGCTTAACAAGAAAACATGGTTGCAAGAAGTGCAATTCAGTATGTTGAACTCATTTATGAACAAAAGTGGGGCTTACTTGACAGCATTCAGCCCACACACGATGACAAGGTAAAGGACAACTACAAGGCATTATTATAAGATTTTCTGATCAAGTGTATCTCAGGGAAAGAATAAGCTTTTTTTATATAACAATTTGATAAACGTGATTACTAGCAAGACTCTTAACCTTGCAAATAAGTCAAGGTGGAAAAGAATACTTGTGTAACGTGAAACAACTCTCCACTTAGTCATGAGTTGTCTCCCTTAAGCTTCCTGTCTTTAGTCTTGTCAGAAACTTAAATTAAATCCACAGAGAGATGATAGTATCTTCTTGTGAGCTTCTGTCACTGAATCCATTCAGATTGCTAATCCCCCCAAAACTTACTTCCAAATATAAAGCAGATAGAAGAATTCCTTCACTACATCCACTTACTAATGGAAAGAGCAGATACAAATGGCTCTAAGTATCAGTCCTCAGGTTTTTTGGTTGTTTGTTGGTTTGGGTTTTTTTCCCTTTGAAAAAAACACACAGATACATGAATTCTGCCTGGTTGCAGTAAGATGTCATATGAACTATCTGAGCTTCTTTAAGCGCATAAAAAGCCTTAAACTTGGCCATGTACCATATTAGAAATGCTCCCATATGGACATGTGATGGTTTGGGAGTTATCTGCCCCCCCCACACTTTGCAAAAGCACCCTGACTAGAACTCAGCCAGCTGGAAGTTAAGAGATGAAGCTCTATTTACAGCTTAGCACAATATACAAGCAGATCTATACACAATATACAGGAATGTTTACAGAAATATACAAGGTAAAGGTAATACAGAAACACAACACCCCTCCCAGGAGAGGCTTCCAACTACCCATCCACCTTCGCCCCACCCCTGTACCTTACCCCAAGGTTTGGCTTATGCACAAAGTGAATTTGGAGGATCGGCCAAGGGAGTTCGAAGCAAAGTGGTTAGTGAGGTTACTTGGCAGAGAGAAGGCAAAGAAGCTAGAGAGCACGAGTGTCTTATCTTTGTTTTGTATTCTTTTCTTATACATCTCAGCAAGCTTGAGTGAAGTAGACATCACCATTGTTTTCTTTTCACAGCCTATAATCTAATTTTCTCTATTAAAATATTCCAATTAGCCTCAAACCAGCACAGTACAGAAATGTGTTTTATGCACAATGGAAACCTGAATATTTCTTCTGAGGAAGAAAGGACTTTTACCTAGTCTCTCTCTCAGTTTTGTGAGATTCTGAAACACATAAGGTTTCACCTCAACATGAGGAGAAACTTCTCTACAGTGAGGGTGACAGAGCATTGCAACAGGCTGCCCAGAGAGGTTGTGGAGTCTCCTCTGGAGACTTNTTCAGATTGCTAATCCCCCCAAAACTTACTTCCAAATATAAAGCAGATAGAAGAATTCCTTCACTACATCCACTTACTAATGGAAAGAGCAGATACAAATGGCTCTAAGTATCAGTCCTCAGGTTTTTTGGTTGTTTGTTGGTTTGGGTTTTTTTCCCTTTGAAAAAAACACACAGATACATGAATTCTGCCTGGTTGCAGTAAGATGTCATATGAACTATCTGAGCTTCTTTAAGCGCATAAAAAGCCTTAAACTTGGCCATGTACCATATTAGAAATGCTCCCATATGGACATGTGATGGTTTGGGAGTTATCTGCCCCCCACACACTTTGCAAAAGCACCCTGACTAGAACTCAGCCAGCTGGAAGTTAAGAGATGAAGCTCTATTTACAGCTTAGCACAATATACAAGCAGATCTATACACAATATACAGGAATGTTTACAGAAATATACAAGGTAAAGGTAATACAGAAACACAACACCCCTCCCAGGAGAGGCTTCCAACTACCCATCCACCTTCGCCCCACCCCTGTACCTTACCCCAAGGTTTGGCTTATGCACAAAGTGAATTTGGAGGATCGGCCAAGGGAGTTCGAAGCAAAGTGGTTAGTGAGGTTACTTGGCAGAGAGAAGGCAAAGAAGCTAGAGAGCACGAGTGTCTTATCTTTGTTTTGTATTCTTTTCTTATACATCTCAGCAAGCTTGAGTGAAGTAGACATCACCATTGTTTTCTTTTCACAGCCTATAATCTAATTTTCTCTATTAAAATATTCCAATTAGCCTCAAACCAGCACAGTACAGAAATGTGTTTTATGCACAATGGAAACCTGAATATTTCTTCTGAGGAAGAAAGGACTTTTACCTAGTCTCTCTCTCAGTTTTGTGAGATTCTGAAACACATAAGGTTTCACCTCAACATGAGGAGAAACTTCTCTACAGTGAGGGTGACAGAGCATTGCAACAGGCTGCCCAGAGAGGTTGTGGAGTCTCCTCTGGAGACTTTCAAAATCCACCTTAATGCATTCCTGTACAAACTAACCTAGATGATACTGCCTTGGCAGGGAGATTAGATTTGATCTCTGGAGGTCCCTTCCAACCTCTAAAGTTCTGTGATTCTTGACTCTACTTTCTGAGTTAATATTTTTGGGCAAAAGTAAATTAGATACAGGAAAGTTTCAGGGAAAATGGGCTAGACAGACATCATATGTTCTTCCACTTTCACTTACTAGTGCTTAAAGAGATAGTGCTATTCCCTACAAAAATAGGGCAGATCACAAAGTGCACAGTTTTCTTTTTTCCCTAAAATGTTAAAAAAATAAAAACCATTAATAAAATTAATTCTTTTCCCTTAAAAAAAAACCAAAACAAACAAACAAACAAAAAACCCCAAAAAAAAACCCACTACTGACAGTTTTGTAGCCTGAAAGGACTTAATTATCAGTAAGCACCATTTTTGCAGGCAATAACTTCCACACTGCCTTTATGAGTGGTCACTATTTCCTCCAACAAAGCTATCTGGTTTCACCTTGGAAGTATGACTGCAATTGCTTTAAGTTATACTCAGTTACACGTTTCCTGACATGAAGCATGTTTTGCTACACTTTTCACTGCACTAGAATTAAAGCATGGAAGAAGTGACTGAAAACTTATCTTTGAGTGCTGCAAATACTTAATCAGACTGTTCAGATTGCCAATGCAAACATGCAAAAAGGATATGCTCATCTTCTCCACAAACTTGTCATGTTCATCCTGTGTCTTAGGGAAATTCTCTATGTCTTTTTCTAGGCGCTGGATCTGATTCTTCATTGAATCAAGGTTGCTCTTCAGAGTCTGAGCTGAAACTAAGAAAGAAATGATAATGATTAAAAACATTCCAGAAAGGATATCAGAAGGGGAAAAACAATGTCAGTATATACAGTACTAAGGAGGATGATTCCATTAAGTAGATTCACAGTTTTCTCAATTACTGCTCATAAAAATCCCACTCTTCATAAAAATTAAGTGAAAATATCTAATGTAATACACCAAATCATCATATTTAATGTTTAAATGTCACCACTTAATTCTACCATTAGTTCAAATTACTTGATTTCTATTTAAATTTATTGGTTTAAAAAAAAAAATTCTTCTAAATCTAATTCAAAGATTAAAATGTAGCTGAAGTTCAAAGAGATTTTACCTTATTAATACATGTAGTTGGTTAAATGAATGATCTTATTAATGCATGGACTGTTACAGAAATGATTCAAGGAACAGACATGGAGAAAAGATCAAATATTTTTCTTCTATTCAAACTGAACTGATTTCTGGAAACCGACATATGTGAAACCCTCTGTTAACATCAAAGGTAAGTCTGAACAATATAAGTGACTGATAATTACAGCACAAATATATAAAAGGCTATTGTAAAGAAACACTACTTACTCTATCATATGCTATTCCTATATAAATCACTGTTTCTATAACTAGTGTTAAGCAACACTAATTGATTTGCCATGAGAGAAATCTCCATTGGAAATCATGACATCACAGTTTTGAAGGTTAATACCACTCCATAATGAAATTCCAGAGCTGCAGGAAATGTGACAGAGACTCTACAGAGAAGTCCTTGGTCAAATTGCAAGATTAAAACAAACCACAATATTCCGGTTTATGATATAATCCATAAAGTCCACTTATTCTCAGTGTAATCATAAAGAGTGGTTTGACAAGAACACTTCCTTTCAATTTAAAGATGTATTGCAGACCCAGATTCCATCTTCTTTACCTCCTTTTGCACGGTTAATAAATACACTTTCAAGACCAAGCAAGCAACCTCAACATCACATTGCTCCAAAGAGCACTGTAACATCTGCACCATTTCATGTCCTTCATCTAAATTAAGTATAGAGTATTTCAAGTATACTTTGTTTCAGAGGAGATATATACTCTACAAACTACCTAATCTTTAGTGACAGTCCATATAATCCTGGTCAATTTTTAGACAGTGCCACAAAACTTCTGTTAGAGGGAATAAGAGGTGAGAACATCCAGTACACGATCTGCTGTTCAGTAGTTAGCCAAGTCAACACCCTCTATTGACTGCAAGCAGCTACTCTACAAAGCTAATACTGTAGATTTGCAGCCCAGCTAACCCAAGGATTTTCTGGATAGTCAATATTAGCACATCATTTGTTTGGGTTTTTTCAAGGCGTTTCTGCTTTCTATTATCTTTTGACAACAAACCAAAGGTCCAAAAGTTGCAAAGAACTTTCAAGGAGAAAAGTTTCTTTTCCTATTTACTTGTAATTTAAAAAAAAAGGTGCTGTGACATGAGATTCAACAGTAGCAGGAATTTGGTTCAAAATGGCTTGACAAACAGCACATAGGGAAAAACAACCTTCTAAATAAGGAACCTCTTCCTGGAACAAATCAATTCCATATTCCTTGCAAGTAATAATTCTCATTGGCCAATAACGTGACTTAGCTTTTCACAAACATGTTAAAATATGTAAGGCACCAACAGTTGTCTTTATCACGGACATCACCTTGATTTTATTTTCCATTTCATACTTGTTATGCTGGATATTAAAAGAATTACTAATGATGTAATCTTAACGTTATTGTGAAACAGCTTTTTAAGCCTAACTCAACTGAGGAAAAAATAAGTCTACATCGACACAGCATCCTCGTAGCTACTAACATAATAATCAAGAGTTAACTCTAAAATCAACCCCTAGAGCAATTTCAGTAATAAACATTGTCAAACATTTCAGTTTATGGCTGCAGTAGTTTCATCATCTTTTCATATTATTATTGTCAAATAAGCATTTTTGCTTGAACTGAAGAACTTGAATTACTGTAATATTTCAATAGGTTGTTATGTAGTTGGATAGGGAGACAAATAGCACTGAATTAAAATGCTAGAACTGAAAATAAATCAGGAGGATGCAAATGGCAATTTTGTTCTTAAAAAGAATAGCAGCTGTTAAGTAAACAGGCTACATAACAGATAAAGTTCAACTGTTTTCAGCAATTAGAAAATATTTAAATGCATGACCATGTAGCAAGAGGGACAGTTTATTTTTGTCTGAAATTTACAAGTGCACAGGACTTCAACAAGCAGTAACAAGTAAGAAGTCTTAGCCCTTGAGATAAAAATGGAAACATATTAAGTAACTGTTTTAAACAAGTTCAGAAAACAGTTGAGATGAGGTGCATACAAACTTTGAACCCTACCCAAGCAAGAAGACTGCATTCAAAAGCTGTGCTTCCCATTACTAACTGCTATATTCACACCAAATTATCAGAAAACATTGTAGAATATACATTTTCATTCATTTGGGTTTTTTTTTTTTTGTTTGGTTAGTTTGTTTGGGCTTTTTTTGGGCTTTTGTGGGGTTTTTTTGCTGGTTGCTTTTTTTGCTCAGCTGAGGCAAATCTGCAAGTTTCTGTTCAAACAATTTATGAAGCTGTTGTTCTGCATGAGAAGCCTAAAAAGACCACGTAACAGGAAAAATATATATAGACTATAATAAACTATCTGCATTTCCTCCCATAAACTCTTTTATTAGAGATTTACTACTGCAATAATGTGAAGAGGAGGCAACATGAATACCTTTTACTTTTTCAGGGGAAATTTCTTAAAAGTCTTGCAAGGTTTTAATTTATGAAAGCATAAATGCTACTTGCAGCAAAATGCCATTTCTTTGAAGCCGCTCCATAAATGCACACATGAAACAGACTATCACTGTACCCCTCAAAGCAGGTGATCACAAGACAAAGGCTTGTTCACCTTCAATTTGCCCATTATTCTACAAGAAAATTACACATCCTCGTAGAACTAGTCTCATAATCCAGAGGAAAAGCAGCACTTGGTCTTCGGTGGCAGACAAACACCGTTCAAGAACTATTACTATTACTGGGAATGCCTCCCTGCAGTAGCAATTACAATGCTGTTCCACTTAATACTGCTGCAGGAGACAGAGCAGCCAAATAAATACAGTATACAAATACTTGTTTTCAAGATAGGACTAATATGGCAAGTTTAAAAAAAAAAAAAAAACAAACCAAAAAAACCCCAAACAAACACAAAGAAACACACCACCACACACCTAAAAAGAGGAAAAAGGAGGAGAAAAACAAAACCTACCAGCAACAACCAGAAAAAGCCTTCCATAACCCCCACAGCACTCCAAAAAGAACAAAAAGAACCAGAACAAAAAGAAAGCAACCTGCATGAAGCCTGGACATTCCCTTGCACTGAATAAAATATTTACCACATTTCAAAAGTAAAATAAATCAATGGCCATAACCAATCCACCTCACCACCCTCAGAGCTTCATAGGAGAATTAAGTGCCCCCATCCACAGTGGAAAGGTCAGCATTTAAAAAAATTCAAGTCAAAAGGAAGCCAAATTTGCTGACACCAGGAACAGCAGAGGCAGATGGCATAAGTTGAGAAAAGGAATATACAGATTCATACAGGATGGAGCCATAAATAGATATCAAAAGAATAGACAAGGTTGTAATACTTAATATATCTCTGAGAACGTGTGGATGGTGGGACAAATAGGCTGGAAGAACTGCAATATGCTTCCCAAAGAGTATATCTTACTGCAGGCTTGCAGAGAGCTGCTGCTACTTTAAGATGGAGAGAAATAAAAGCACCTTCAAAGTGTGTACCTCAAATCACTATAATAAAAGGATTTAAGAGACACAGAAAAAATACAGTGCCTGAAATTAAACATTTATGTTCCAAGTAACTAAAGCATTATCAGAGCTACTATTAACATATAGGATTCATACCAACAAGGTGAACACGAAGTTACGTGTATTAACATATTGTCAAGTTCTTTTTCATGTCAGTGGCAGACTAATACAGAAACCTAGATTTATCAATATTCTCTCTGCACAAATACTGAATGAAGCTCAGTTAACCTTGCATCATTAAATCCGTGCCTGGCTAAAGTATTAATTTTTTATATCGCTATTTATTTGTAATAGGAAGAGAAGCTACAATGCCATTTTGACATGAAAGGTGATAATATTTCCTTCACTTCACTATTTTGCCCATATTAATTCCTCCTTTGTAAAACAAAATAAAAATCCCATGTACATCCTCTGGAGAAAGCAGTTGCACAGACTGCACGCTACAGAAGGCTTAGCGAACGTCTGGTAGAGCACTTTAGTCCTAAAAAAAGGCTATAAGCAGTTAATCTCATGTTCATGTCAAACACTACCTAGTCCCCACACTCAAGCTAAGCATTTTATATTTACAGTAATGCAGTAATAGTACCAAAGGACAGACTAATCCCTTCTACAACAAGATTGCATCAGAGTAAGAATCTTCCCCTAAAACAAGAGGTGAAATGATACATTTTGATTAGAAGCAGTGCCTCTTGAATAATAAATTCAAAGGGCCTCTGGTCACAATGCAGAACAGGGATGTCTATACCCACATTTAATAAAAGCTCTATAGTGAAAGCCAATGATGTAAATTACTTCAGTAAGCAAAATGGAGTCTATAAGAAGCAAATGAGCTAGTGGATTTCTTAGTCTAGACAGTATTTGTACCATAACTACATTCGGAGCATACTAATGATTATTTATTTCCTATTGCCTGGGGGCAGATGGAAGTAGTCTTTCTCAAAAGTCTTCAAAACCATTTGAGGGGAAATGGATGAGCAAGCACATAATCTGCAGGAATTAATGTCATTGATTACTCAATTCATACTGCTAAGTAAGTTTATATTTATTAAGAGAATAAATGTTCTGTTGGTGTTAGGTGTAGCCTGCTGTAGCCTACCTGAGGATTCCAAGTATCACAGCATGCACATATCTGCCTCAGAGTATACCTGTATATTTGATGTGTGTCTACACACACACATTCACTGTGACAAATCTGTCTCACGGGTATACATGCATATGAATACATTTATGCATGTATGTGTGTGATACAGGGTGTACCAAGGCATGTTTAATTCCCAGGCATGTACAGGTGCACATATATATGTGTGTATACAAACACACACAAGTAAATTTATCACACTCTACCCATATTTGAAGCTTCATCGTTGAACAGCTTCTGCATTTGAAACAGCTCCCTTAATGTGTTATTTCTCAAACATGTCACTACTCACACTAGAAGTCTTTCCTAACAGAGCTATACTCTCTGCAGGGGACAACCTACGATCAAGCCCATTGTCACACTTTGATATACAGACAAAACATTGCAAAAATTGGAGCTACCACATGCATTAATTCCTTAATGAGGAACTAAGCCTTCATTGCTCCCTAGTGCAATGGATCAAGTATGAGCTGCAAGAGTAGAAGTAACTCTATGTTGAAATACTTTTGCCAGGAAGGACACTGAATTTTATCATTAGAAGTTCTGGATCCATTTCATATGAATGATGCGATTAGACAGTGTGTTAAGATTATATCCAACCAAGTCTACTACTGGCAACAAGCAAACACTATTCCTTCCAGATAAACATCTTGTGTTTTTAACAGAACTTCGGCAGAAATAAGGAAGGATATTGAAAAGCACACTTCTGGGCCAACAGTGTCTAAGTAACAAAGCAGAACTCTAGCTGGGGTATAAGAAATCATGTTCATAAGCTCAGAGAAGACATTAAAAATGCTTACAGGTGGAAGTTTAAACACCTTAACATCAAAAGGAAAAACTGGAAAGTATCTTAAGCTAGCTTGGGCACATTGTCATACTTTTCTTCTCCCCCCCACCAAAAAAACAAATGGGTAGAGATTTCTGGCACAGACTACTTACGCTTAGCAATCGATACATCATGCATAATACACTTCCTTCATGTAAACCTTCCAGAGTTTTCTTCCCTGCATTTTTTTGAAGTTTAGGAAAAACAGCAAGTCTGCCCAAATGGCAGTGTTTTTGTTTATGTATTATGACAAGGTACTGTAACTGAAAACATGTAATTTGAAAAACCTTGAGAAGAGAAATTTTAACAGATAGATTTCACACATAGATCTGCATTTGTACTTCTAATCTGCATGTTGACTTCATTCACCAGCAGTCTCTGTACTTTACTTGCCTTATCACAACAGTGACAGACAATGGTGAAAGAAAACAATGACACAGCTATGCTTTATCACCTCAGACATTTACAGTAACATAATTATCTTAGTTAACCTAAGATAAAGCAGTTGTGTTCTCATTTTGTTGTTGGGCCTTTTACTAGCAGGGGTGAACCACAATTAAGATAAGAGCACCTTGCAACAAGTCCAGCCACAAGTAGCTCTCAGCTTAAGAGTTCACTGAGGGATTCAGTGTTAGATACTAATTATCCTTCAGTACAAAATGAGTTTTAATGAGGCATGTACATGCAGAAGCTCTAGATCACAGTATTCTCTACCTAGAGAGAGAGCGAGAGAGGAAGGAAACTTCACTGGGATCCAGACAAAATCATCACAGTACAAAAGGCATATGACATTTTCATATATCACAGAAAGAAAATAGATTTGATACTAAGAAAGAAGAGGATGACACAGAGATTTTAAGCACATAACTGGAAAAAAGAAATACTATGCAAGTGGAAATGTTAGAAGAATTTTTGGGTACAAACTATTAACAGATTTGCAGCTTCCCACAATAACAATAATAGCCATTTAAGTGAGGAAAGTAGTTCAAATATTACAAACACTGAAGTGCAAATGCCAATAACAAGCTTGCCTTGACAAGCGAGATAATGGCAGAGGGAGAAAAAAGAATAAACAAAGCACTGCCTGTTAGGTCTAAATTCAGAAACAGCATGAGCAGCATGTTTTCTTCTCTTCTGTGGAGCTTAGGAAATTACAAACACTGCTCATAATCCTGAAACGCTCAGTATATCCACAGAACAAAAAGAAAAAAATTCTGTGGGTAGTTCATGTTTAAAATCAACACATGGTCAGAACTGTATTCTAGTTTAGGGAATAAATTTTCTTCTCAGTTCCAGTAATTACATGCCTATGTTGGAAGAAGAAAAAAGAGACTAATTCTGATGCACAAACCACAAACTAAGACATTAACAATCAATGCAGTGCTTTAGGAGCCCTAAATGCATTATCACTATCGCTTCTAGCATGAGCCAGTTGTTGAAACTGCTTTCCAAAGCACAGCCCAGCATGAACTCATTGATCTCTCAAATGACTTTTCAGAACACGAAATCCCTTCCTTGCTTTGGACAGGTCATGTTATTCAACTTAGTGTCGATTCAAAATTGCTTACTTCTTGAAGTCAAAGGACCAGTTTTCTAAAAAATAACAACAGATGTTTGAGTCCATAGAATTACTTCTGGTTGAATCCTGAAAAGTCTTGTATTTCTTTTTGCAACCTGAATAAACTCCCTCTGTGCCAACCTTGTACTTTCTCTGAACTTTCTTGTCAATGCCAACATTTTCACCTAAAATTTCAGGTTTACCTCACGGACTAAACTGTAAACAAGAGTACACTGTAGAACTTAAAGTTTTGTTATTTGATTATTGATTGACTTTGCATATTACAAATAAAAATCTTTTAGCAAACAGGTGTCCTGATTTCAGGAGCAGCGCTGGTCTGCAGTAGCTTTCTGCAGGTGATGTGGATATCTCCTACAAAGCGCTCCAGAGAGTCACCTTACTCTGATGTTACATGCTAATTACAAATGCCCTCAAAAGTTGATTTAATTTTGAAAACAGTGATTTTGTAATTATAAGCTCCATCTATGAAATGAACATATTAAAGCAAAACTTCTTGGCCAAGATATAAGGCAAATCTTAAGACAAAGGAAAGAACCAAGGTCTTGCAAGTAATATTAACTGCCTCCAGATTTGGAACTCAACATGCTAATTATCTCAAAAGCCAGTAATTTTGCACTGTCAGTATTGTTCCCTAGACCAGCTTTGCTTGGTTGGTGCATCACACTGATAGGCAGATGCTGTAATTCACTACAGCACAGCACAGTCAGGGGTATATGTGTATAAAACCTGCAGAAAGCTGGGAATACAAAAGAAAGAGAAGGAGCAAAACATATGTAACACAACCCATCTGTTGTTACTAAACATTAGAAAAGGTGTTGAGCAACTTCATCCAACAGACCTCCTTTCAGACTCTCAGCTTGTAACATGTGTTTGGTCTTTCCAATTAACTGAAGCACAAGCCACACTTCCAGACATATAACAACCATTCTTACACCAATGAAAGTGCAAATTCAAGTACAGATAAAGCAGAAAAGAAAGTAGTAATTGCTGTTTTGTAGCTTGCAGCCTCTCTAGCAGCTTGTATTACGAGATTCTAAATGGATTACATCATTTGAGAAGTCATTTAAAGCAGTCTTCAAATCTGAATTGGCTTAACTACAGCCACAAATTCTTAAACGTTTTAATTTCTTTAATAGCCAACAACCCAGGAGAGTCATTTGGACTATTTAATTTTGTCCTTGATATTTTAACTACAGGGAGAGAAGTGGTTCCTTAAAATGTAAAATGTATGCCACACAAAATAACTTTGTTTAATGTAGAATCCAAATTGTAGCTTCAAAAGTAGCTTAAAAATTCACAGCTACCAGGATGCCACATATTATTTATTACACATTAGAACCATCAAGATCTTCGGATTGGGAAAGTTCAGGAAGAAATTTGCAGAATGTAAGCCAATCTAGAATCCTACCAAGTTTCCAACAGGATCTCTTTCAGAGACTGCACCTTAAAACTACCACACAAAAACTCTGAAGTTTTTACTTCCCTGTCTTCCTCACTAACACTTGTCAACGAAAGAACATAACATGACTGGAAAAAACTTAATGAGATGATGCATAAGCTACCATCAATATGTCCATGATGCATGCAAATATAGGAGTGCTAGTAGAGAAAAAAAAAATCTTCTAGTATCCGATATACCTAACTGTGTATTTACTACACTCATAAAAACATGCTGAGAGAGTTCCTGACATTTCAATATTGCAGTGTACGTGAGTGAAAAGAATGACAGAAGTCATCATACAGTGCAAGATTGACTTTTGATTACGATGCAAAATGCCAACTTCAGATTCTATTATGGAGAGAAAAGTCACAGATGCAGGCATTAAATTTCTCATGCCAGAAGGCATTGTCTATTTTATACCCACTAATGTGCCAGATTGGGCAAAATCTGTTTCAGCAATTTAAACTGCACAAGGTAGAAAATACTGCAGATCTTTTTCTAAAAACACAGGGTTTTTTCCTACTGCAGTGAACTATAAACTTTTGTTTGACAGAGAAATGACTGCTACTAATGAATATGTTTAAAATTGCTATACTTTCAAGTAACAATGGCACAGAATATTTTAAAATATTTCCCCCTACTCTGACATTATGGCATTAAGACACAGTGAAATAGCTGTACAGACTTAAAAAGAATACTGTTTTCTTACAGCATTTCTAATAATTAAGTAATACATGTTTGTCTTCCATAGCACTTCTGACTGCTTATGTCCTTACTACAGAGAAGCCTCAACCATCAGAATCATATGCTTGCAAATTAAAGAAGTGTATGCGTCAACACTAGTGAGATATCTGTGCTCCTCTTACTAGCACCGTGTAGTCTACTACAGACATAACTCACTCCATCCAAAAGCATCTTTGGGTGGATTTTACTCAGAATGCTCTGTCTCACTTTTAAAAGCACTTAAAATAATTATGCAGTGGTATATCTAGCACAGAATTCCACGTTAAGCACTAGAAATAGCCCTCGTTATTTCTGAAAGATTATCTAGACAGCATTCACAGTTAAACTCAGCTCTTTGCTTGCAGTTCAGCAGTTCTTGGGAGGCCTGCATCAGTTCAGCCAACCCCAAAATCTGTCTGTCTGTATGAGGTACCACTTGAACTTGTCCAACACATCAGGAGAACACACAAAATGACCAATGGTCAACTACAGATAACAGCATTCTGTATTCAACTGTTTCTGAAATAAACACCAGTGGGGCAACACAAGCTCACAGAACTCCGTATACTTGACTATATAGCCAAGTAGCTCTTCCTCTTGTCAGACAAAGCAAGTATGGCAAGAACTGTTAAACTTAGGAGGAGCTGTACATAATGTTGACCTGATAAAAGATACAGCTATATTGTGTTTTAAATACAGGCACAACATTTAAACTATAAACTGTGATTTATAACTGCTGCTCTTTTAAAACCTGAAACTGCTATTATGAAAAACATGGCTAAAGTTCCTCCTTTTCATTTGTGAGGTTTACACTTCTTTGTGGGATGCCTGACACTCAGACATTTCAAGTTAAAAAATATTTACATTTTCCAAGAATTAATACTTCGGTAAGGTACCTCTGGGGTTTGGTTTTGGTTTTTTTTAAGTTTTGTTTGACTGAATCCAGAGAGAGGGATGGAAATTTGCTATGAATTTAATAAAATCACAGATTATAAAATGGTGGGTGCAAACAACAAGAAAAGCAGCAGCTGGAATACGTAAAGTGAACAAGGCAGATATATGAAGAAAAGGCTTTGCATAGTTTTAACAGCAGAGGAACAAGGGGAAGCCACTGCAGACTGGGGGAACATAAGTGAGTATTACTTCTATAAAGGAATCCACTTCCTCACAATCTCTTGATTTTTTTATTGGTTTTCCTTTCACGCAGTCTGCTTCAAGCAAGAAAGAATGCTTTCCCAATAATCTCTTGATAGTTAATCAGTTTGACCTTTGCTTATTCTTTCCAGCACAAAACTGTTTCTTAATTTATTTTTACTTTTCCTAAGCCTAAGTTGATCTTCCATCTTTAAAAAGATAAAATATTTTATTATACCTAATATCAGATTATTGAAGAGTTTAGTACATGCATGGGCAGTTCATCTAATCTCATTGACCTTTTCATATTAAAATCCAGTTTTGTTCTTTATCTCTTTTTTATTTTTTTTTTAGAGAAAAGTACTACAAATCATCTGTTGTTCAGATGCTAGGGGTTTTATTCATATTTCAAGTAAATCAAGACTTTCTTCTTGTTTGTATGGAACTGCAACCAAGGTTTAGAAGTTGATTGAACCAAGTCCTGTATTTGGAATCTTATGAACAGTTCAAACTATGAAGCTGCCTTCTGGCTAAAAGTCAGGACACACACATCTCAAGTTATCAGACTTATCTATTTAGCTCATATTTTCTTATATAAAATTTGTACAGTGATAATATTTGCTGGTAGATATCCTTTTATTTTATATACAACTAACAGATGCCAATGTCCTCATATCTGTAGCGAATTTATGCCAAAAGAAGCCTCCTACAGGGAAAATAAACCCAACTGTCTATCCCTGAAATCATTTGTTTATGGAACACCACACAATAAATAGGAAGTGAAAACCTCCTCTCCCAGACAAATGTGTTAACTCACTACACAAAAAAAGATGACCACACGTGACAGAGCAGATGAACATTACAATTAAACAAAACCCAAAAAGTACCACAGGGAACAGCTGAAGCAAGATGAACAAATCATGTCTATGCAGCCAAAAATTTCCTTTGTTACAAAAAGCAAAGAAGGGCTTAAAAGGGAAGTTTTGGTCATTAAAAATGAACAGTAACTGATGCTTCTGATAAAAATTCAGTGCTGTTTATGGGAAATAAGAAGCACAAACTTGTTTCATTCTATAAAATATAACTGCAATAAAAAACTTTCTCACATATATTCTAAATATGAGGATTATTAGTGACTTAGTTCCCATTAATATGCTTTCTCTCTTCTAGATGCTACTGCTTAACCAAACTTTGGTTTAATTCCTCCAGTCAATTTTAGAGAACATCAGAGGCTTTGAAGTAAATTACAAAAAACTCTTAAGTTGCAAGGTGAAGTGTTACCCACAGGAGAAAATTAATAAAAGATCATGAGGAAGGAAAAGATTAAACTTGATAATTCTTTTCTTGAGGTGATTGTTTTTAAGTGGAAGAAAATATTTCTTGAATTTAGATAACATACCAAACTGTTATTTGCATAAAATTAATCACTATGTTACCCTATCACAGATCTTTGTGAACACAGTGGACAGACTAGTAACAGCTACCAGGTAAGGTTAAGGAAGACAAGAAGAAGGGGGGGGGGGAATAAAAATCAGTTTCAGGAAGTTATCCAAGTCCAAATCAGAGACTGGGACCAATCAACACTGACAGCAAACAGCTAAACTAATATTAATTGTAAATTTCTCTGCGTGATATCCATCATAGAGCTCAGATAAAAGCAGGCAGCTGTACCCTGCTTTAACATACTCTTGTATTGACACAGACCTGTGTGTAAATATATGGTACGCTCAAGGTGGTAATGTACAAGTTGTCCCTTCAGTCTCCATGCTGCTTTAAAACACGATGCCACTTTCAGCCCTACATAGACAGATCGGTTCCATTTTGGCAGTAGGCACTCACATCAGAGAAGCACCCATAGCAAAGAGCAAAGTGAAGCATGGAGATACATAACAAATAAAATGTAGTGTATGTGCAGAGAAACTACAGAGAAGTACTTGCAATCTCTGAGAAACTAGGAAACAAATTATATGGCAAAGAAAACTACATAAGTCTGTGCATAAGTTGGAGATGAAACAACAGCAAAGTTAAGCTGATTGATGAAGTATTCCCTAAGTCCTTGGGGAAACAAGTTCTACTCTCACTAGATCGAAGTGTAAGATAGAAGGCCACAAACTGAAAGAAAATGATGGCCTAATTAAAAAAAGTATCTAATAGCTAACTGCTGCACTAAGGCAAGACACTGACTGATAACACTGAAAAGGAAACAAAAATCTGCAAAAGAAAACCTGGACAGAGTTAGTAGAACTGTGTATCCAGCTTCTTTTCCCTCTGTTCCCCTTTATATTCTTTGCTCCCCAAAATATTTATAAAGGAATGACGAAACAGTAACGCCCAAAGTAAGACAGTTTGCATCAACCACATGGTAGGGGGAAAAAACTCCCAAACTACACTATTTGACAATAGGCTGGAAGTTTTATTCTCTTTTATTATTTTCTTTCCACAGCCAATGATCTAATTTCTCTCATTCAAATATTTCAATGAGCCTCGAACCAGCACAAACCACTATCACACAGCCCTCACTTTCAGTAACTCAGCAGCAAGTTTGTCAAGCAGCACAGTGTGTTTCACATAAAATATATTCAACAAATGAATTAAGTTTTCTAGCATTCACCATGTCCTACTGCTGACTGCCCAAGAATAAAATCAGCACTAATAGTTTAATTACATTGTACATTCAACAATATATTTTATATACAGTCTGATCAGCAGACCTGTTATTCTCTGGTCAAGTGGTTAAGTGTTACAGTGAGAAACTTTACTGCATGCATGCACATGCACACACATGAGTGTTTGCTCCCAAGCAACAAGCCTTCAAAGCCCTAATGGTAAACTAAGCATCATCATTATACTCTGTTGTGGTTTGAGGGGTTCCAGGTTATCCTAGATTCCCTAAAAAAACTGCAAAGATCCAGATCTGTCCCAGGACAAACTAGTCACCCTGGATATCTTAATTGTGTTATCCAATCCCATAATCTTGCAAGTACTTTACAAGTAAGCAGCAAGATCAATTNCTAATTGGGAGACAATGGGGGATGGGAGAAAATGAGCATTGGCGTTTTGGTGGGTTTGGGTTGCTTGGGGGGAAGATTTGGGGGAAATCTCATGTATTCCCTATTTGTTACTATGTGTTAAGGATTCCTGTATGTCATATCTTTGCTCACACATTTTAAATACAACCTTTCTGTTTTCTTCTCCAATTCAGCAAGAGCATTATTATTTTACTACTCTTTTTCCTTACAAGAGCAAAGAAAGATAATCTCAGTCTGTTGTGTTCTTAACACAAAAACCTACACCACACTCCTTAAACCACTCCTGCTACGTGATTTGCCAACTACTTCACCAAAACATGCTCAATACACTGGAGAAGGAAAGAAGTGACTGTATTGCTGGTTCCGCCCTCTCACTTTTTCTCAGGTCAGGGAATATCAGAAAAGCAAAATCCACATGGATTATCAATGCTTATAGGTTACATAATCCTACAATTTAAAATGAAATGTTGGAAGTACTTCATGTCAAACCGAACAGCCACCGTCTGCTTACCTTTGCTTGCACTCTCAACATGCTGCAACTCCTCTGGAAATTTTAAGATGTCCCGGTAGTTCTCCTCGCAGATTTCAGCCAGAAAATGTAACAGGGTTGTTTTCTGATCTGACGATTTAGTATCTCGAATCTAAACAGTGGACAGAGAAGAACAGAAAAAGTCACATACTATTTTATAATGTGTTAATTGCACATGCAAATTGATTAGCAGTAAGTTACTAAGAGGGGTTGCCTGCAAATGAAACAAGTTATTGAAAAAAAAGGAATTTCTCCAGTTCTTCACAATTCCTGACTACAAAGGGAATCTATCCTCATTTTTCAGAACACAACTAAATATGCTGAGAATGAAACCTGAAGGCGGTCCATAAAGTTTTGATATTTTAGCAATGTCAATTCAGAGTGCTTGCTGTGACTAAAAAAAAAAAATTAAAAAATAGCTGTGAATAGAGATTAAACAGAACAGAATTTCATTCATTTCCTCAGTGCCCCCCACTGACAGATTTCTAGGGGAAGTTTTTCTGAAATGCTCCGTAGCTGGACAGCATGCTTCAAGTCAACATTTGGTCTTTTATCACTCAAGTTAAAAAAAATTCCTTGTGGTAAATCCACAATTTGAGTGAAGCAAAATCTGAAACATGCTGCTTTATCCTAAAGACTTTCAGACAAATTCTATACAGGCACATGAAATAAATGCACTCTGCCTTACTGGAGCACAAAATGACAAGAGAAAAGCAGAAGGAATCCCAACTGCCAGTAAAGGAAGCCAGTTTTATTTATGAAAAGCTGCACAGTGTGAAGAAATAGGTAATTGCTTACTTGCGCTATTTCTCAACTGCAGAGACAATTTCTAGTGATCTGAAATAAACCAGATCTTTGTCAAGATGATAAGACTCTGTTTTCCATTAACCTAAGCCCATTATCTGCTAGAATCGGTTTGTTATTTTGCAGTTGCAGTTCTGAAATAATTGTTTTAATAGAGGGCTAGTGGCAAATTTTCAAGGAAACATCGATACCGGCGGCTAAATGTCATGGTATGCATGTGTATGCAAAGAAAAGAAGAGAATGAGAAAATTAGTAAGTCCAAACTTAGTTTCTGCCTTTTTATACAGATTTCAAGAGTGCATGTATGAGTTGATTGAAGATTTCATGGAAGCACATGAAATCCCTTATTCACAAAGGCAACAGAGTTACAATAAGTGTATGCAAGAGTTTGAGATGAGTGTACCTCACTTGTTATAGAGAATTACTATTACGAGTATACCCCTAGAGATTGTTTTTAACTGCAGTTTACTTAATTCATCTAGTACAGTTCTTATACAGAATTAAGCTACAACATACACAACAAATGAAATCAAGGATTTATTTAAGAAGAATACATAAATGTGCATGTAAAACCTCCCTATTTGTTTTCTCGTTCTCTAAATCACTAGAAGTTCTAATTCCATAATCCTCATGACAGGCTTGTCATTGATGTTCAATTTAATACAGGCCTTTCAGCTTTAAGGATTACCCTGTTAAGAATAAATGAGTGCAGTTGAAAAACAGGCTTTTAAAAATATAAGGTATTTAGGCAATTAAGAACGCAATTTAATTTATACCAACGCAGTGATTAAAGACTAAACAATGCTCAGTAATGGCATGCAGTTAAAAGGTTTTAATGTCTTATGGACCTAAAAGTTTTTCAAAGTTGGGAAAAAAATGAATTATAGATTCAGGGCTAAACATCTGCATGGGAAAAAGAAATTGCATTTCAATTTGCCTGTGAACAAGAACTGCAGGATTTGCAGTCTTTGATCGCTCTGACATCATCAAGTGGATAAAGCTTTTTTTTCCCCTAAATGGACATTATTTTGCCTTCAGATTAGAACAGAAACATGTTTTGTCGCCAGCAGTAAAATCACAGAATTAAGCAGGTTGGACAAGACCTTCAAGATCATGGAGTCCAACCTATCACCTCACACCTTCTAATTAACTAAACCATGGCACTAAGTGCATCATCCAGTCTCTTTTTAAAGGCCTCCAGGAATGGTGATTTCACCACCTCCCAGGGCAGCCCATTCCAATGCTATTCACTATTTCTGTGAAAAACTTCTTCCTAACATCCAGTCTAAACCTGACCTGACACAGCCTGAGTCTGTTACCTCTCCTTCGATCACTTGTTGCCTGGCAGAAGAGACCAACCCCCACCTGGCTACAACTTCCTTTCAGGTAGCTGTAGACAGAAATGAGGTCTGCCCTGAGCCTCCGGTTCTCCAGGCTGCACACCTCCAGCTCCCTCAGCCTCTCCTCACAGAGCTGTGCTCCAGGCCCCTCACCAGCCTTGTTGCCCTTATCTTGACACCTTCCAGCACCTCAACATCTCTCTTGAACTGAATGGCCCAGAACTGGGCACAAGACTCCAGATGTGATCTAACCAGTGCTGAGTACAGAGGAAGATCATATTAACAAGAGCTAGTACTAGCACCTGCTGAGTTGTTTCAAACCTGCAGTAAAACATTCACTCAGATCTTACAAAAACTGTGTCAAAGTCACTTCTCCAGCCCTGTCAAACGAACACTTCTCAGCTACATTAATTCGTATTTTCAACGGCTAAGAGACAAAACATGTAACATGTAGCTCACTTGAATCTTTAGAATCAATACATATTTTGAAACTCAAGTGCAAAGTCTACCAATATAATGACAAGATAAGGAAACTAGGTGTGTTTTGAGTGTAATCTAGTAGGTACTACTTAAATATAAAAAGAGAAATGAAAGACAGGAGCTTCAATGCTACCAACAGCATGGCTGCACCTTCACATTCTTTGTATTCTAAGAGTACACCTACTCAGGGTAAATTTTTAGTCTTCTCTTCCTTTCTGTTGGGTAGAAGTTTAAATTAATTTTTTTAAAAAGACAATTCTGTATGTTTTTAATTACAAAGTCAACACGTTCTGAACTCAAGAAATGTCTTGGGAATTGCCATGACTAAAACATGAAAACAAACAAAAAAATTACTCTTTTTCCTCTCTTTCACTCATTCCTTGCACTTTTACAGATAACTTAATCTAAAATTTATGGCAGATAGAAATTAGAACTTAAAAAAACCAGGGTGGCTCTCAAGTACATCTTAACATACACTTCAATGAAATATTCTATGGGTTCTAAACTCCAAGTCATATTATCAGTTCATATGAGATTAAAAAAAAAAGGAAAAATGGCATCCATTTCATAGTCTTACCAAGTGTTCCTGCTTCACAACTGTAGGTACGAGGCCAGTGCAAAAAAAACCCAACCACCACAAACTTGACTGTACAGAGAGTTGCATCTCCAGAAGGAGCCAGAGTTTCCATGCTAATGACCTAGCCTAGTTATGTCACACCACCAAACAAACCACCAAATAAAATGGGTTTAAAAAAGGATTTTGCTTCCTGCTGTGCTGGTTTGAGGCTAATTGGAATATTTTACTGAGAGAAATTAAATCTTTAGCTATGAGACGAAAGAAAAACAACAACAGTAACCTGTATCTCTCATTCTTCTGCTGAGAAGCTCAACTAGTCAAAATATAGATAAGACACTCACTTCTCAGTTGTTTTTCTCTTTTCTTTCTGGTAGTGTGTGGTTGCTTTCTGCCTCAAATCTAATCCTACCTAAGCCTTTATTTCCTCCAACCTCCTTGTCGTCTTTTTTTGCCATCTCACCTCAGATCTCTCCAGATTTAGCACGTGCGATATACAGGGATTGATCTGGTTATTGCTGAAGGGAGGAAAGAGGGAAGGAGGGGGGAGGTCTGGGTTGGGAGCCTCCTAGCAATCTGATTGTTTGGAGGGATTTTTGTGTTTCTGTGCTACTTTTAACTTGTACATAGCTGTATATTCTGTGTGTGTATATATATATGCTTGTAAATTGCACTAAGCTCTTAAGTACAGCTTCAGTCCTTAACTTCCAGCCTGCTGAGTCTAGTCTGGGTGATTTTATTATTGGGGGGGTTGGGGGGCAGGGAGGGGCGGCTAACTGCCAAACCATCACACCTGCCTAAAGAACATATGTACTAGAACTCAAACATCCCAACTTTTCAAGTGTTTTTGCATCGTGCCCTTTGTATTTTCATTCTTTTAATTCTTAGGAAAAGGGGCAACGGGTGCAGGCTGCACCACAGAAGATTCCACATGAATGTAATGAAAAACTTTTTCACTGTGAGGGTGACAGAACACTGAAATAGATTGCCCAGAGAGGTTGTGGAGCAGACAAATTTTCAAATTGAGGTTTTAAAAATTTCAGACGTTGGCTTTGATTCTGTGGCCCTTGATCTGAGAGACAGAATTTGGGAATAACACATTTAGATTATCATAGGCTACAAAAAGCAGCTTCCAGCTGAATGCTGAAGCACCCATTGAGTGGTCAATATTGTCAGGCTCATTGTTTGGGACAGGATTAAAGACTGATATACAGAGAGCATAACACAGCACAGTCATTTAAAACATTCCACTTTGTGTGTTACTTGATTAGGTCTACAGCTCAGAAATAACATCCATGTAACAAAAAACCCCCAAAAACAAAAAACAAAAAAAAAAAAAAAAAAACCCCATTCCTTCACTTACCCAAAGCAAAAGGCAAGAGGATTTACCTTTAGTGCATCACTATAGCAAACTCCCTGAAATTCCCTACTTTTTCTGACATATTTCTGTTTTCATAGATCCCTTGACACTCCAGGCAACCATGAATACTCTAGTGCATATATCAGAAGAGCTGCTACTGCTTGCTAGCCTTGACACAGTGCATGAATTCTAATGCTCATCTCTCTTATTTGAGCAAAATTAAGTTCTCTGTCTTCTGCCAAAGGTTGTTTACAAATCATTTCTTTCATCGATAATGTGATACACTGCAATATAACATCCAGAAAGATAATCTGTTTTTAAGGATTTGCAATTACCATAGAGGCATTATCTTTTTCCCTACGACCAGACAGGTTTGAATTCATGCTTATTTGCTTTATCATCTTTTAATACAAATTGCTACACAACAGGAGATGTCTGTGTACAAAATGACAAGCTCCGGTTTAAGAACATTCATTTTGGAAAAACAAACACTTATCCCAGATCGAATACCTGCCTTTTTTTCCACCCTTTTTTCGGATCATAGACTATCTGCTAAACAGACAATTAATTGTCAAGACTGTTGATGGGGAAAAAAAAAAAAAATCCAATCAATAGGAAAATCAGGGTTTATTGAAAGGTGAATTCATCACATTAGGATGCCTCATCATTGAAACAACTCTCTGTGTATTCTGCACATAGCAATGCGCACAGAGATATTTGCTCTGCTTTGCCGATGGCTAGCTCAGAAAAAATAAATAAATAAAAAACTTAGAAGTTGTTATCATGGGAAGAAAGTCCACAGAGATTAAAGAGAATATAAACCACTGGTCTTAAAAAGAAACAACGACAACAGAAGTCACACCTGATCAAACCACAAGCTAGAAGTCTTACAACACCAAGCCTTCAAAAAACCATTGATCGAGTTTTCCAGTTGCTTGATTCCCTTTATCCTGTCTTCCAACTATTTTTTTTCTGAACTTTAATCCTTGTCTTTGGGCCAAACAGGTAAAGAACAGCTAAAATCTGAGTCATGGTTACCTAGATTTATTATAAATACTGTTCACACAACAGCTGACTGAATCAATATGTAGACCTATTAATAAAACAATTTCTTCTCCAAATTTTGATAAGACCTTCTTATTCTGCTCCAAAACCCAACACTGTCTTTGTGATTTTTTTTCTATTTAGACATCACCTTTTCACAAAATCTGTCTAGTACCTGGAGGCAACAGCACAATCAACATTTTATTACAGAGAATGTTTCAAGTCTTTTCTGTAAATCTCACAGGGAAGGGTAAAAGAAAACAAAAACACAAACACTTCCCTCACAAATACCTAACTTGAAATAAATTAAAAGAACGTTAACACATAGATTTTTGTTTCTGAGGGCAAGGCTGAATTATATAGTCATAGATTTTTGTCTCAGTTATTCTAAATGGAATTTAGCAGCAAGGACAGATAGCTACGCTTCAGCAATTATTCAGTTCAGTAGAGAACAATTTGCAGGATTAGTCAATCCACATTAGCTGTGTCAACATCTGTGGGATTTGCATTTACAGCAATTCATAAATCTATCACCTGGAGTGTAAGAATACCTTTCCATGTCTCTACTATGCTAGAGTACCATTCATGCACAGTCATCATTTCCCCTCCCCCTCATTAACACGTAGTTTTCTACTCAAACCCTTCATTTCCCTTTAGATTTCACTACTACAGCAAATGCAGCACTAAATCTGTTTAAATAAAAAAAACAAAAACCATGAAACACAAAATAGCTTCTTCTACTCGGCTGCTCTTTAAAAGAAGCCATTAAGAATGAAAGTTTTTCCTCAGTTTTTGCTTTTCTTTTTATAAGAAGTTAAGAAGATCTTTGCATTATATTACAGCAAGCAGAGTCTTTCTCTGCTGAAATATGTCAGATAACACTTGCTGTGTACTTGAAGTATTACTTCCCAAGGTTGATTCCTCTTTAGGTACACAGCAGATTTTCTTACAGTGCACAAAAGAGGGACTTGAAACCTGGATAGAATCATAGAATGGTAAGGTTGGAAAGGACCTCAAGGATCATCTAGTTCCAACCCCCTGCCATAGGCAGGGACACCTCCCACTAGTACAGGTCACTCAAGGCCTCGTCCAACCTGGCCTTGAACACCTCCAGGGAGGGAGCAGCCACAACCTCCCTGGGCAACCTGTTCCAGTGCCTTACCACCCTCACTATAAAGAACTTTCTCCTAACATCTACCAAACAAAAAATAACTTAAAATTTTCTCTGCAATATTTACAAAAATCACAGAATTGTTTTGGTTATAGGAGTCCAACCCTGAACCCAGTGCCACTATGGCCATTAAACCACGTCTCAAAGTATGATGTCTACGTGTTTTTTGAACACCTCCAAGGACAGTGGTTCCACCACTTCCCTGGGCAACCTGTTTCAAAACCTGACCACACTTTCAGTAAAGACATATTCCCCAATATGCAATGTAAACCTCCCCCGGTACAACTTGAGGCCACTTCCTCACATTCTATCACTTGATAGCAGTGTGAGGAGATGGACCCCTGCCTCACTACAAACCTCTTTTTCAGGTCTTTGTAGAGAGCAATGGGGTCTCCCCTCAGCCTCCTCTTCTCCAAATTAAACTCAGGATTTACAGTTTGTTTTTTGTTTTGGTTTGGTTTTTTAAGCTGTTTACAAATGCCCCATCCCTTCCTTTTGGAAATATTTTCCTAAGTCCTTTGCAAACTTGGACAACCAAATCCAGATCAATGCCTTACACACAATTTAGCAAATAAAAAACAAGCACTGCATATCAAATTCTGACTGCTATAGACATTAAAGTTCTCACTGCATCCCAAATTTTGCCACCGCAACTAAAGCTAAACTTCAGTTATCAATGTTCATCTTCAATTCCAAATACGTGTTCCTGTGACACTGCTTGAGAGACAGCTGGATAGAAGACAGGAACGAAGATGAGCAACTAGAGCTATTTAATATATTCAGAGTTACACACACACTGTATTGACAAGAAAGTAGTTGAAGAAATTCAGACTGAAAAAATAATTGTTCTCCTTTTATGCTCCAGAAAGACTCAGAACAGACTTATAATTGAACAGCCTTAAATCACCACTGCACTGAGCAAGACAGATACAGCACGGGACCAGGTTAGAAATGCTTACTATGTATTTGTCTATCTGCCATCAAAAACAGAGATGAGGTCAGTAAGCTCCACTGATTGAACATTTTCCCCTGTGCAGGGCACCTTCTCATGTATTGTGAGTCTTACAAATCTGCACTTAGAACTTTTATAGCTTCATCTTACCTTGCAAAGGAAGCTGATGTTAAAACCAAGAGACTGTGCATTTCTGGAGCCAGAGTTCATGTAGTTTCCAAGGAAGAGCACTAACTCCAAAAGCTTACTAAAACTTTCACTCTTCTTGAGCTCCTCACAAGCCAGTGTAACTGCCATAATGTCAGGTTTGATATTGTTTACGTGCTCTTCAAACATCAGCTTGAAAAGGATCCCATTGAGACGTGATCGTAACATTTTCACTGAGCTCATCTGCAAAACAAGAAACATTAAGTGAGAACATAAACCAACAAAACCTTATTTATACCAAACAGTTCATATTACCAGAAAAAAAAAAAATTGTGCAGCTATCAAGACTACAGTTTCTGTATACTCCCACTGCCTATCCTGAATTTCCAGAAACCCATATGCTCCCCCACACAGTTTTGCCTGAACCATACACCTTGTTTCAAAAACTTAACAGAAGCAATTTATTGAAAAGAAGAATATACTTTGTATTGCCAAACCAGTCCACTTTTACAGTTCCAAACTCACTGGCAATAAACACACACACCCAAAACCCTTGCTCCCAGCAACGTAACTCAGTTTTATCAGTTAACAAGAACCAAAGATCAATCTGAAGGGAGACATAGCAAACATTTCATCACACCTCCACTGAAGTTCCCTTTCAACTCTGATATTTGCCATTTTCCTGAAACTAAGCTTCTCAGTTTTCCTCCCTTAAGAAATGCTGCAACAATCTCTTGTGTGTGTGCCAATACCAGCAAAAATGCAAACAGCTACACTTCATTCTAATTAAACTAAAGAATTTTACTTTCCATTTTTAGACACTCTTTCTGAGCTCATGCAGACAGCTCTCAATTCGCTCTTGGCCACTAAGAGAGCAATAGGGAGGATACACAATGAATTCTTAGGAAACCTGGTGGAAGGACATGGGAATATCTACCAGAGTTTGACACAGAGGAGGCCAAGCTTCACTATTCAGGTATTTGTATCAAGCCAGAATACATTAGCACTATTGCTTATGAAATATTTTCTGCCCTTGTACTGATGAGACCTGTTTATTGTGATACTGACAGGTGACATCAGTGCTACACCTAATGAGATGTTTATTTCTGCAGGTTTTAATTCAAATTCAACTCAGTTTGGATTTTCTTTATCTATACTGGTAGGTTTCCTCTTATTTTTTTTAATACCTTGCTATAAATGTAGATAATAAGTAGTTACCAAACTAGCCCAGAGGTATTTTAAAGATACACTATGGCATATATCTGATCCTACAACTTTCCAACTTCACACCATGCATGCACCCAGAAGAAAATTCAGATTTGGAAGGTAGGTAAGGAGGTTTTGGTTGAAATTCAAGCCAGTAAGGTTTATATAAAAAGCAACATACTTAGGAGATACTTATATAGGGATACAGTTTTGGCAGACTCAGTTCTGACATCATACTATGTAGACAACATCCTGCCTTACTTTTCAACCTTTTAAATTTTTAAGTCTCAAGATACTATCACCTTCAGACACTTCACAAAAGGTAGTACAGGATTAATTAATTCCTGATCTAATAGACGGGACATTATGAAACACAGCATTATCACACATATTAAATGACAGATACTGAGAAGTATAACAGTGACTCACTAGTTTAACAAACAAAATCAATTTCATCAGACTGCCTATCCAAATATGCACATGCCTTCAATATTTTGCAGAAGTGATCACCAAAACTTCTTCCTACTTAGCAGCAGACTGTAATTCACAAGAGCTTTATGTTTTAGATACAAGTATGTACTTAGAATTTGTCATCCACTTGAAATTTTTCGTTTACATGCAAGAATGATTAATGTCTCAATCTAACTTCTCATTTTTATTAGGGAAATACAAAATTACTTCTCCCTCAATGTATTCACTATCAGTGGTGCGCCTGAAGCACTTGGTCCTCCTGAAAGAAAAGCTTTGTTATGCGACAAATGATAGACTTTGCCTATCAAAACAGAAATATGTGTTCATGTCTGTTACTCAAAGCTTTGTCATGGCTCTTTGAGGAACCATGATTTTACTACTGTTATCTACCAGGCAGCTACCAGAAACCAAAGCAATAACTTGCATAAAAAAGACTTGGATGGCCTGAATAATGATGGAATTCATACTGAAGTGACCATAAATATGAAGGAATTCCAGATGCTCTTAAACAATTCATATGATCAGACTGAGAGGAAGAGAAGGAAAGGGTCAGAAGAAAAGCATTTCAGTATAACTTGTAAAAAAAAACCAAATAATTGCATCTCCGTTGTCACAAATTTCTCTGCAAGCTTCTATAAGCCAACATCACATGAAGGTTTGAAGTGTTCTTCTAATCATTCTATAATTCAGTAACTGAAAACATCTCGTTTGAAAGGATCTACCTTCACTGAGCTGCAGTAGATGGAAATTAACGAATTTAACTTTTTCAGAACAATCTCCCACTACATGTTTTACCCAAAATGGCACAGACAAAAAGTCATCAATGGGTTTATGTTGTCAAAAGAGCATAACAGAACAGATACAAGCCAGCAGAACAGTGAGAATTCAACGTTCATGAAGAATAATTCTTTACAAGACTTCAGCTGCTTTGTACTTAATTTCTGTTTTTAAGACTACGAAGTGTCATGGAACACTGATTACTTACTTGCTTTGCAAGGCAGTTTGATTACCAAACCAGCAGTAAGTTTTAATTTCATTTGCTGATCTGCAAAATATTTTAAAACTCTCTTGACAATTCCCAATTTCAAGTGGGTTCTTTGCACAGAATTCAAAACAATAAACATAATGCTCCTTACTCATCAAAAGAAAATGACCACCAATGCATTTTTACTTCCTTCTTCCACACCTTGCCCTGTTTTATCTATTGAGAAACAAGCAAGAGATGTTCAATGCCTGATAAAGACACTAAATTTAGAGGAATATTCTGAAAATAGATAAGGTACAAAGATTACATTTACTTAAAGAACTTGACCTTCTTTTGACACTACAAAAGTAGTGTCAAAGACAGATAAGAAACAACACATTCAAGTAGGTGTAAGAGCAAGCATTACCTTCCACCATGAACAGTTAAAGAAGCAAGAAAATTGATTTCTTTTTCCAGAACTGGACTGCACATCATTATTTCCCCTCCTGGGCTTTCATAAAGGTCCTTGTCTGAATTCTCTACCTAATCAAGTTCTTCATAAAGTTTTCCACTCTTTATTATCATCATTCAATTCTCAAGCTATGTATTAAAACTAGGATCAAAGGTTATTGGGAAGTGGCAAAAAGCGGAATTAAACTTGTCTCAATTCCTAAGGAAAAAAAGCTGACATTCCTCCAATACAAATTTGTCAAATTAGTAAGACAACTTACTCAGTCTCCTACTCTCAAAAATCTTGAAATCCTCCTCTTTTCTCCTCCTAGCAATGCACTATAAAATTTAACTCCCTATAAGCTCTAGAAATTACAGTAATGTAAAACAATCAGTGAATAAATAAGTAGGAAATCACTGAACTGAAGTAAGTCCAACAAACCTATACAATTCTCACTTTTCCTACCTCCCAGCAGAATTCTTGGGAATAGTTAATCCTGGTTATACAGCACAAAGGTGTCACAAATCTATTAAGTCTCTGCAACTGCCAAGTGAAACTCTTGCATTAACAATGGGACTACCGAGAACTCAGCTCTCAAGAGCTGAAGGCTCCCATGGAGTAGAAACCAGCAAAAAATGCCCTCCCACTTTTACAGAGCACCCACCAGAACAGAAATACTTTGGTCTGTTTCAGTCACTTGTTTCACTGGGGCACTAAAGCGTTATTAACTAGAGCTTGTGTCACAATTGTGGGACAGTTTTTTAAAGTGGTAGCATTCTTGACTGCAAAACTCACATTTGGTGGTGAAGTTCTCTCAGTTAAAATAGGATTAACACTGCAAAAGTTTGGGTTTTTTTTCAGCTTTTCCTCTGAGTTGACAGGAAATAGTTCGTACTCACGCTTTATAGCAAAGATGAGGCTTACGAATTTATTAGTTGAAACATTCAATTGGAACTGAAATTGAAAGCCAGAACTCTTACTGAAGTCACAGCTGTTCTATAAAAAAAATTAACAAGTTCCACATCTCAAAATCAGGGAATATTCTGCCAAGCTTATTTAATGTTTATGCAGCAGATTTAATCAATGTATTTTTGTTGCTCTACTTCAACATCAATAAGAACTTCTCTTTATATGAAGTTGTGTTGCCTTTTTTGATCTGAGGATATAACTTCAAAAAACAGTTGCAACAACTTATTTGAATATGTAATTGATTTTAACATTTCATGTAACTGAAAATTCAATTCCAATATTGAACTGATAAGTAAATAAAAATTAAGATGCTCTGTCTCTTAGGAAGTTAATCATTTGCTAAGCATAGTTCTGCACAAATTTTAAGCAACTTACCTCAACCTTTATTAAATTTGATGTGATTATCCAATTAAAATCACTTAATAATTAACATTCCAGACTTGCATGCAAATAAGAGTACACATTTACTTAAAATACTCTTTCTGCCTCCTCCTGTTCCTAAACATATTCTTCTTCACATCAAGGTTAAGATTATTGTAAATGCAAAACTCTGAAAATGACACAGTGAAAAAGGACTCTGGCTAGGTAAGAAGCTTAAATTCAGCTGTGTTTCTTCTATATTAATTGACTGATTAATTAACCCAAAAACTGGAAATAAACACTACATTTGAGTAGCATGACTAGAGTCAGAGGCCTCTGAAGAAGAAAAAAAAAAATTAGAACTATTACCCATAAGGAAATGTACTGTTTTTACTAAGCCAGAGGGTAAAGCTGAATACATAAACAAGTTTCAGCAAACTTAGTCCTTGTGTAAGGCAAACATCACCATTTAGAGATGTTTGGTTGAGCAGGTTTTTTCTAATTAATGTTCTAGTAAATGCTTTTGAATTATTTCTTGACTTCCTGCAGTTGGTCATTCCTCAAGAGAAAGGGCTAATGAAAAGGAGATCATGACTATATTAGCGCTGTCAAAAAATAAGGATACTCTTACGACTTTTTCAATACAATCGAGTGTGAAAAACAACAGCCATTTAGTTTCAATCCAGTAGCAAACATAAGTCAGACAAAGGCATGATCCCCAGGTAGGCAAGACAACCAATAGAGAATGCTACAGATACAGCACAGTATGAAGCTCTTTTCCACTTCTGTTTTACTACTGCATACCTTACAATAGGACAAGCTTCCATGAAAATCCCTCATCTTTGTTTTGAAATAAAACAGTGCTGGAAATTTATTTACTTATAAAGTATCACATTAGTTCAAATTATGATCCACTACCATCTTTAACTCTCCCCCTTAAAAACTCAAACAAATAAACACCAACAATGCAACAGGAGAACATACACCAAAAGAATCACTCAAAAGCCACTTCTGAAGCCAAATTATGCTCAAATCAGAGCTTTTTGGTAGAGGGACAGCTTCACTCTTTCCTTATAAGAGATTTCTATTTCTGTTTTATATTTTTTAAATGCAAATAACACAATAAAAATCCATCAATAAAAATCCAATCCTGGTTCACGTGGAGTTAAGACAATTTCAAAACACATTACAAAACTTACCACCATCATTATAATCTTTCAGATAGAAAAAACAACTGGAACCATGAACTAATTTACCTAAGAATTTCAAGGTCTTCTGAAGACCAGAAGCATAAAAAGTCTTCCAAGTCCTACCATACCTGATGTCATACAATCAACTGCTGTCATGGATTAGGGTAATGCGAGCTTTGTAACTTCATTTGGAGATGAGTTCTAGCTGTTGTACCACTTAGTATCTTTATTTTGTTAATAGATATGTGTAGTAAAAAGTAATAAATGAGATCTGAAGTTTTGGTTATAAAATGACTCCACAGCTCTCACAGAGTCCCCTATGCAAGTTCCTAGGTATTTGTATCCACACATTTACACAAATACATGTATATACATATATAGAGAGACACAGATATATGATGTGTAAATGTATACATATATATGCATACACACAGAGAGTTTATTTTAAATTGAAGAACAGAACATAACGTGAGATATTATGGGCTTCTTAATCCGTTCAGTTCTGCACTTTTTGATACAGCAGAATATATTTATCAAATGGTCAATGACTGTGAGCTAATGAGTCTTCTATGAATTCTTAGCAATTTGACTCATTAAACCTCAACTGTTCTCCAGAACTGTTTAATAAGCATAGAAGACTTGCATACAAGACAAGATGGTCAGACAGAAGTACTTGGCTTGGCACAGAAGTACCTGCTGCTCTTAACTGCTTTCCTTAAGTCTTTCCAGAGAAACATCTAATATGCACATGCAGAGATTTTTAGATGATTATTCATCAAAAAGATGGGTATTCTTTTCCTACTCTAGGACTTGCAAAAACATTCACACACACACACACATTTACACCTACATTTATTTCTTTTTAATCTATTTGACAAAATAAAACTCCACAACTATTACACTAATACATACCACAACAAAATAAAACTCCACAACTATTACACTAATACATACCACAACTCCAAACTGTTCTGGCTCAGCAAGATCATTATATTCATTCTTTAATTCAGCTAAGGCATTGAGTTCATCCTGCTCAGGCAGATTCTTCACTAGATTCTAAAACAAACAAAACATTTTATTAGATTTGTTGTATTAAAGTAGCTGAGATCTTAAAATAACTCACCTAAAATACCACAACATGGAAATGCGTGAGGAAATTATGGGAAGCTTATTTTATTTATGCACCTTTCACACTACAGAAACATCAAATCAAATCAATAATTATTTAATATGGACATCAGCACCTCTGGTATAGTTTCCAATTTGAAGAATACCTTCTCAGTATTAAAAAGTAAGACAAAACTCCATGATGCTGTCAGACCCGAAAAAATTATTTTCCATCTACCTCTTTTTTGCCCTTACGATTGCATCTTGCTCATTAAATATTTATCAAGAAAAAAATTACCTCAAAAAAAGTAAAACAAATTCTTAGACATTCAAAATAGCTGTGCACAGACTTCACTTAACACCTTGCATAAAGAGTAACACCTCTAAATTGTACAAATCTTCTGGATAGCAAAAATACTGAACGGCAAAAATTTTAAGGTTTACATCCCACAGCATCCATGGAATTGCCATGCCATAGGATTTTAAATGCAACACAGATGTTAGTGAAGATAAGGTAATGTGTTACAGCACAAAAATAAAATACATTTTGGTAATTTCTGCAGCACTAAAAGCAAAACATTTCAGAACATTTGCCTTCAGCTTGGTTAGGTTATTAGCACACACTTTGTGCTCCTTTCCCATCAGAAAAGGTGAGTTGCCATGTGTTCCATCAAGACGTTAGTAAAATAGAAGGACAAGCACACTGACACTAGCAGAGAACTGGCAATGACTGGTTAAGGTTTATGTCACAAAGACTCTGACACGACAAAAGATTCTGTGATTTCCAAAAATCAGAAAAGCTACCAGCCCTGTAGAAGCATGCATTTCTCAACTACAGGAATCTTAATGGGAGAAAACCTTCACTATCAGAGGTGCAGATGTCTTATTTTCAGAACATACCAATCTTGCCATCTCTCTTGCAACATTATTCATTAGGAGAATTTGATTACTGATCACTCTGCCAGGCTTAATGAAGTAAGCATTAAGATATAACTTTAAAAAAGGCATCAGCCTAATTTGTCAAATTTGCTAACTTAATTCTCCAAGCTGAAGGAATCAAACATTCATCCATCTTACTTAGTACAGAAAAAAAGGTAAGTGGTCTCATATAAACCATCCTTGAAAGCTTTTTACACTGACACCAAGGAGCTGCTGAAAGTATCAGCAAGCAGAGTTCCATGTACTTCAGAGAAAACCATCAGTTTCACCTCAGTAGTAGAAAATTAATTTATAGCCTTATCATAGAATGGTAAGGTTGGAAGGGACCTCAAGGATTATCTAGTTCCAACACCCTGCCATAGGCAGGGACACCTCCCACTAGTACAGGTTACTCAAGGCCTCGTCCAACCTGACCTTGAACACCTCCAGGGAGGGAGCAGCCACAACTTCTCTGGGCAACCTGTGCCAGTGTCTCACCACCCTCACTGGGAAGAACTTCCTCCTAACATCCAGTCTAAATCTTCCCTTTGCCAGTTTAAACCCATTGCCCCTTGTCCTGTCGTTGCAAGACCTTGTCAGTAGTCCCTCCCCAGCCTTCCTGTAGGCCCCTTTCAGATACTGGAAGGCTACTATAAGGGGTCCTCAAAGCCTTCCCTTCTCTTAAACATATGCTTATGTTTAAACCTAAGCATACTTCCTTTCCTATTAATTCAAATCCATGTGCCAAAAAGTTCTGCTTAAGGGATCTCCAAAACCTCCTTGCTTGTTTGACTGACTGCTGGTAAATAACAAAGATGTAACCTAACTAAATAATGTGGGGGTTCATTGGAGGGGAATTAAAACAAAAAAAAACAAAAAAAAAAAAAGACCAAACAACAAACAATTTTCATTAGGCAGGCTATTTACCAAACAGTCATCAAAATTCTATAGTATTTGTCAGAAACATACAATTTGTTTACACATTTTTAACATCACTGCAGAAATATGGGTATCTACAACCACAACTGATTTATTTTTTCATCTACATACCCAAAACCTCTTAGAAGGATTGATAATTTCTTTTTCCTTATCTACACCTCTTCACAGTCTAGAGCTAACAGATCAATTAATTTCACCTTCAGCTTCTAAAAAGGAGAGTCAGCCTCTACTGGCACTGCAGCCTGTTTTTACATATGCTTACTTTGATTAATTATATTGAGTAATTGAAAATGAAGCTACAGCATTCAGTAATCACATACTCATATTTGTCACTACTTCAGGAAACAGAATTTCAGATGAATTCATGGTGCTGTGACGTCTTTAGGCAGAAATGAGGTAAGTAGAAATGGTTTACATAAGCCTAAGAAGTAGAAATCTAAGGCTAATTTTAAGACCCTGAAAGTATCAACTCACTGCTGCAGTGATTTCAGTTCTGCTGAACATGGTGTTTGACATCTGTATGTTTACAAGAACATACTCTCTGAAAGACACACTGGCAATTAAAAATATTTTTCAAGTGTTTTCCTCAAGAAAAATTACTGCAATACATTGTCTATCATGTACTCAAGCTGATTAATCCAATTAACGTTAGTAGAGATTACAACTTAAGTTAGAATACTAGGAAGAAACCAGGACTTGAGAAGCATAACCCNATTCTATGATTCTATAGCTGAAAAAGTACTTTCCTATATGCTCAGTTATGCCATACCCACTTAGCTTTCACCACTTAGGTATTCAGAACCTTAGTTGTACATGTGCATTTTCACAAAGTACACATTTTGCTAAGCGTGAAAGAAGCAAAGCTCTGCTTTGTAAATTAGTTAATAACTCAGTCAGAAGATTAGAATAAAAATATACCAGAACAGACTGAACATGAAATAGATGATACAGCCCATTTACCCCATTATATTTGTAAGACTATCTTTAGAAATACAGAAGGAATCTCTTCTGGGTTATCAGCTAAATCTCCTTGCTATTTATTCCAAGCAACTCTGCCACACCATTCCCTTTGGAAACAGAACAATTTCCAAAGCCTCAGGTTTTTTAATATTATAGGCAGCTGAGTTTCCAGATAGTTACATTCATGATGAATTCATATACACTTATTCTGATGTTAACACTGACTTTTACTTCTGCAATTTCTTTTTTTTCTCCCCAGTGTTTATGCACATCACTCTTCTCCCCATATAATGTAGTCATATGGCCTCTCAGCTATTTATACTGCTAAGCTAATCAAGCCAATCTTTCCTAGCTTCCTTCTGTAGACTGTTTCTCCATCCCTCAATCAACTTTAAGTAGTTTTTAAGTTCAGCTTCCCCATTTTAAATTCATTTTTGAGAAATGTACTGAGTATTTTAGATAAGGTCTGAGAAGTGCATTATTCAGAAGCATTAAAATTACCCTCTATACTGGATATACTTGACCCAATACACCTTGCAATCATATTTGGCTATTTTATGGGATACTGCCTCTGGATGGAATGAAGTTGATTTTCTTCATAGCAGCTCACACAGTGTTTTTCTGACTTGTACCCAAAACAGTGTTGATAACACACCAATATTTTCACTACTACTGAACAGTGCTTGTGCAGCTACAATTGGTAAGTGCTTATCCCTGAAACTGAAGAATGAGAAGGATCAAAGATTTCTTTTTTGAAAAGGAAACTTTGTAAAGTGAGAAATTCAAAAGTGCTTTTGTTAACAGTCTTTTAAAGGCAGTTTTACTCTTACATGTGACTATCCTCAAAAGCAGACGTGAAATAAACAGAACAGTAAACAGAACTGACACAGTTGTAGCTGATGCCCAGGAAACTATTCTTATTATTAAAAAAGTGCTGTAAAAAAATTTGTAAGAATTCACGTGGAAAACAAGCTCTGAACAAAACCAGACCTATTTCCACATACCTGAATTAAGGATTCACTCAGCTTCTCTTCATCCACCTCCAAAATTATATTTTTTATTTCTTCATAAGGCAAACGGAAAGAACCCAAAAATATTGCTGAAATTCAGTAATAAATAAAGTCAAAAAGGTCATAAAGATTTATAAGGCAGCAAACGTACTTGCTAGAGACCAAAAAACCATCTCGTAGTCCAAATTTAGATGATTCACAATTATGAAGTTTTGTATGTAAACCAAATGCTATCCAAAGCACACTACTGCAGCTTGATATGTAATTAAGTTAATTTCTAAGAAGTTGAACTAAGACAACACTTTTAACTGTTTAAATCAGCTTCATTGGCTCCCTAACAGGGTTACTTATCTCTAGCAATAAAGCCCTGCTCTTATCAATGACAAGGTCTGTAGTACTTAAGACTTATTCAGCCACTAGTAGTCTTTATCTACTAATTTTTGGTTTCATAACCACGTATGAGTAGTTGTACTGCATTTACAAGTGGCTGAAAGATATTAACATGGTATTCTTGAACAATTCCATATCAAAAGGGTAATGAAGAGCTGGGCAAAGACAAAAACCAACACCCTAACTCAACCACTTCTTAGAATAAACTTAGATAAGAGAAAATGTATGTTGTAAGTCATTCAAAGATGGGGTTGTCAGAGCAATTTCATCTCAGGATTTCGTAACAACTAAAAGCCTCACTCAAACTACAAAGCATTCCTGATGCAGATGGCTTAGGATGCCATTTTAATGCAGGACTGCAGATTCAGCCTTATTATTATGGCTGATTTTCCTGTATCCTTAACTTCAAAACTTGGAAGCTTTCTACCACTTGGTGCCACAGCTCATCCTATGCTTAAGGAAATGTGCTCAAGGATGTGGCAATAAACAAAGTACAGGTTTGATTTTACACACTTCATTTGCCACAGGCCTAGTGGGACTAATGACATTTTATGGCATTTTTAATTCAAATAAAATTATCTGCTAGTCTTAATGATTGATTTCCTTCCTTAAAGAGAGAAGCTACAGGTGAGAAAAAGAGTTGGACCTGTTTTCCTTGCTGAATTACAGGAGTAGTATTTGCACCTAACAGCCTATTTCATATTTTTCCCTTTAGAAGTCTACCATCAAGGTCAATTTCTCCACTGCTCTTAGTAGAAAGAACCATTAGGAATGGTACCTCAAGCCCAACCCACAAATCCAAGCAACACTGTGCTTCCCTGAATCAGAAATTATCATTTAATCATACTTAGTCCAAAGCAATTAATAAAAAAAAAAAAACCCAAACAACAGCTTTCTCTAACAAAAAAATTATAGTCTCTTAATACTGAAGGCTGCAACATTTGTCCGTGTTGCTTTTGCCAAGCTGTACAGTAAATTCACATCATACATAGAACATTTGCAAACTTATGACTCATGTCATATTAGGCAGCTTTGAGAAAGAGAATAGTGCACAAGCAAATCAAAACCAGGTAGATTTCAGAGGAGTAATACATGTACAGGCTAATTAAATATTCACCTAATGCATTTCACATAACTTACATAAATTTTGTGCGCTTTTTCCATCCAGAATTCTCAACTCCTTAATCTTTTTTTTCGACTGCACTGCTTTCTTCTCTTCAGAGTCTTCTACTGGCTTTTTAGCTGAAAAAAGAAAGTATTTATTAAACTCAGATTTATTATTACAACTGTTCTCTCTCAACACACAAATAGCAACTCTGCTGGAAAGTCACAAAAATGCATTTAGACGTATCAAGGGAGAACGCATGGACTCATGGACTACCTCAATATAATCTAAAATATCCAAAGAAACACAAGAATTTTACAAAATTAGGAGAAAAACAAATTGAAAACATTAGCATGACAATGACCAATTCTCCCAAGCACTACCAAATTATTTCTATGTTTTAACTCACAAAACGTTATTTTCACCTCTAGTTTATTCTGAGCACTTTGAAAATTACACTAACTTGGTGCTACCTCCAAAGCACATGAGTGCCCTCTGTTGAAATATTAATAACTCAAAGACCATTTCAAGTTCTTCACCCAAAACAAAGTAAAAGAAACTTGAGATTTCTTAATGGGATACTAATGTCATTCTTTTAGTTATTATTTTTGTTTGGTTTCACTCTACCTGTGACAAGGTACTAAAACAACTACTATACATTTTTACTTGGCAAGGATTGTAAACACGTATTTAGGACTTAAAAGTCATATAGAAAGTAACACGGTGGGGAAATATTTAACATATATAGTGATTTATTTGCATAATTTAACATAATTAATTTTCACATAATTTTCTTAAATATTAAGTAAGTAAACCCATTAGCAAGAAATAATTTCCTTTTAATTATCACATAACATATTCGGTACAGAAGGAACTGAAGCTTAACGTGCTTAACATTAATTAAACTTAATGAACATTAGGTCATTCAAAACGTAACTGAAAAACTTGAAGGTCAAATTAAGATGAAGTTTGAAGGAGACTAAATATGCTTTTCTTCTCCGAGTATTGTTTTTTGCTTCTGTACTAATTTCATCAGCATAGGTTTTAACTATTTCCTAGGAAAATATATCAACTTTCAGTGTGAAGTGTAACAACTAAACCTCAGTTACAATCTCTGGGGGGAAAAGGGGGAGGGTGGGTGAAAATAACAAAGAAAACAGTTATTTTTCTCCTTATTAACACTAGGAAATTGTCTGGCATAAAATGATTCCACTGAATTTTATATAGCACTGGAATAATTAGTTTAACTTGGGCACTTGCAGACCACCATTAACTAAGCCATTACAAGACAGTTCCCCCAGCCCCGGCTCCTCTAAAGAGTCTAAAGCAGAGAAGATGACTCAACAATGCAGTGCTTGCTCTCACCTTGCCCTGCCATTATCCTGCAAGCTTAACTACCTATCACCATCTTGCTTTGTATTTGTGTAAGGACAGAGCTGCACAACAACTTGACAATACACAAATAATACTTAGAATTCCCACCAGCCCTGACCCTCTAACTATAATGAACTGTCGTTTAAAATCATGAAGTGACACTCTATGAAATAATCACACCCTTCTCACTAATTGCTCTCAGTTAAACAAGGAAATAAAACCAGATGTTCAACAAAAACAAAAAACACCCAGCAGTTAACAATTACTCATCCCATGAGAAAGCAATAAGCATTATGAGCTTTGTTATATGAACAGGAGCTATTGAAAAGCCTGTTGAGACAGGTGGGAGAAGGGATTCAAGACATGAGTGACCTATCCCATATTTAATGTCTTTAAGAATTAAACCCTCCAGACTTACACATATGATAGGGTGTTTAATATTAAAAAGTGTTGAATATCACACACCCTCACAGTCCTAACAGTTGTGAACACTGGAGACAAACTTGTTCTGTAACTAGCTAAGACAAAACACACATATTTCTGTCTGTAATAATTCCAGTCCTGTGCTTGCAGAACTATACACAGGTAACAACTAATCTTATTTTTTTTTTCCTAGAGCGTAGTTCTCCATTGATTGGATGCAGCAAGTGTGAGCAAGAATGCAAGGACAGAAGTACTACATGAGCCCAACTCAAAACGTGTATTAAGTTACTCAGTTACTACAGTATCAAAACAGTAAAAATGGTGTTGAAGGTTGTTTTTAAGAATGCAGTATTTTACAGAAATAGACACACAGAGGATGCACTGAGTCAGAATTCACAACAGTAACTCTGCCTGCCAACAGTCAATTTTCACTATTAGCCCTCCTCACCTGTTTACAGCCTGCACTCCTCTAGTGGTTGTCAAACCAGTAACAATATTGAGAATAAAAAAGAACTTTCGAAAGTTTTGTTACAAAACATGGCTACTCTTACCTGCTTAAGCATGAAGGGCTGCAACACCACCACTTACAAAATCATCAATGTTATGTGTATTTAATGAATGAGTTAAGATTAAAGCTTTTCCATTTTAAAAGGCCTGAGACATTGACAAAGGTTCTTGTCCTTTCAAGCATGAGATGTCAAAGACTTAAAGTTAGCTTTAAGCCAATTCACAAATAACGTGGAGAAATAGCAGACCCAGATGCCCATGTGACTGTATCGAAGTCACAACATGGTAAAATTGGTATTGACACCAATCTAACAATCGTAAGCAAAAGGAGATGCGAAATCACTAGAATTTCTCCAGCACAGTCTGACCTCTGCTTGAGATGACATTCAGCATCAGAGAGCTATCAAAAGCCTTTTTCCTCTTCTGTTAGTGGCTGTCTCCTCCAGATAACAGAGTCCATTTTAACAGAGACACAACTACGACAGGACCATGCATTACAGAATTCTCAAAAAATATATAAATACAAAGCTACTTGAAATGTTTCACAATCAATATATTCTGGCTGACCAACCTCCTAACCCTTTGCTGGTACTGCCTTCACAACTGTCTGTTTGAAGATGAGACATGCTTTTTTCTCTGAAGCCACAAAACCAAAAGAAGAGATAAAAAAACCTCTTATTTTGTAGTGGTCATTATAAATAGGTTGCTCAGAAAAAGCAAGATGAAAAATCTATCTGAAAGCTAAAGCATCTGTATTACTTCATACAGACCTTGGAGTTCAGTGCTACAGCACTTTGATACTGGCACTAGCTTACATCTTTATTCAGTATCAGCTTTTTTCAAACTGACAAGTCTCAGAGAGTGCCTCAAGCTAGTGACAGTCATACAAAGGTTTCCACAATGAAAATGATCATATTTTATTAAAAACAAATAAACAAACAAAAACCTGTAGCATAGGGGAAGTTGCTCAAGCAGTTGTTGTGGTCCCAAGGTAAAAGAAACACAACACAGTAGCCCAGATGTGGTGTCACCAGGGCAAAGTAGAAGAGAAGGAGAACCTCTCTTAATTCCAAAAGGCCTGCCAGGTTAACATCCTGTATTTCAGCTCACCATGCCTGTGACAACAGACAATGCTAATGCACTTCTGTTGTGTTGATGCAAAGCATTTTTAAATCCCCTGCCCTACATCTACGTTTTGCATCTTGAAAGCTAATCCTTTTCCACGTTCAATTATGTAGATTAACATTTGGACTTATCTGGAATAAATACATACACACACGTGTATATATAGATAGATAAATAGATGCTCACATAAACAGAGTTATAATCTTGGATTTTTTACAATTATTTCCTCATTCACCTGGGAAGAAGTAGAAAGTCAATGAAATAAACTACCGACTACTGCATTATCTCACATCACTTACATCTACAGAATGTTTTAGCTAAGTGTACTTTTCTTTACCATTTACCTCAAGCAGAGAAAAGGAAATTGAAAGAGAGCCACTAAGATAAAGCGAAGGAAAGAAGAGTTTTGTCATAAACAGACACCTTTTCAAAGGCCAGAAAATACAGATCTAAACACTACTATTACATAACCTACTTTTTTTTTTTTATTTAGATTAGTATGTTAGTAACAACATATTTGTTTATCACTGCTAGAGGAAAAAAATCTGATGCAACCTGCTGCAAGGGGTTGTTTTCTGATCATCTTACATTGTGCAACGCACGTGGAGCTCATGTGTACCTTTAGTGATACCTTCAGCTGGGAACTCATTTAATCCCACAGAAAGTGCACTACTTGAAACCCATTTAGGGTCTGAAGAAAAATGACAACACTAAACAAAACATTATATAAGTTTAAAACACATTAAACAAGACTAATGATGATCGTGGCAAAAAACACTGACGAACACATGGAAATTCTTCAGAGATGTAATTAAAAAAAAAAAGAATAAATCAACCATTAGTTGAATCAGTATTTTTGGTACAGAAGTACAAAAGAAGGAAGCAAGTATGGCTCTTGAAAATTACCATTCTACACCTGTTCATTAATTCAGCTGCTGAACAGCATTAGAAATCATCATAACAAACATCTAAAAATACACAGAATTTTATTTAATGGTATTGGAGCTGTTAAAGCCTTTTACTCTGAACTGTGCAGCTCATATTAAACTCCTTTCCTTTTCAAAATAAGCAGTGAATAATTCTAAGAAAGAATTAACTATAAAAACTGCCAGTCATGAATATGATGAGGATGAAAATTAAAGGGTGATAAAAATGAGTACATTGAATCAGTGTGGAAAAAAGCAGAGATTGAGGTGAACTTATACCCTGCCTGAACCTGAGCCTCTCCAATTTCTATCAAGTCTATAGCTACAGTGAACAAACCCTACATTGTCATGGGAAATCAGGGTGCAATTTCATCTTATTTTCATCTGGAAAGTGACTTTGCATTTGCATTTATTAGTATTTGGCAGCAAAGGTAAACGCACAAAACAAATTAATTGCTTCATTACTTCCTTTACTTGAAAGATCATCTATGGTTAGTATAAAAATACTGGAGAAAAAAAAAAATTTAAGTGTGCATGCAGTTGCAAGGAACATAAACTACACATGCAGAAGTATGCTTGAAGAGCTGAAACTATTAATTACACTCGGGAGTTTTTTTGAATGAACTTCAATGTGCTACAACTTCATAGAAAAACTAAGTGAGCTAAAAGTGTCATAGAAAGATTAGAAGATATTTTGGAGCCCAAATATTCAGTAAATTCTCTTGCAACACAATAAAACTTCCCTGAGGCTGACTAAATGAATAATATTGGGAAGCTACTGGTTGTCTTACATTTGTCTCACTTCTAAAAGGCACCCAAGAATGGAAATAAAAGTCAAAAAAAGGGGAAGAGTAAGGCAAGCCGAACATAATGTAGTGTCAGATTTGCACTTATTCTCTTCCCTCACTAATACATTCAGTCTTTCCATTTGTCTAACCACATAATTTGCACAATGAAATGAAACAGTGCTGCGGTTCAGACAAGACAGCCCTAATCAGCATAGCTGTCAGCATAAGCCTCTGAACTTCCACCAACCACTCGTTTCACTGAAGTACATGAAATACAAACAATTTCTTGTTTCAGACAGCAGAATGAACTCAGGCAAGTTCATTCAATCCAGCAGCCATCTATGAAGATCACTTGTTGATTGTGAAGAGGCACAAACGTGTCTAGAAGCATCCTGAACAATGGAAGCCCAGACAAGGGCAGCAAGTCAGAAAACAACAGTGCAAGCTAAATGGACCAATGACCAAAGAAAATGTATTCCCTATCCAATCCTAAACCCACTGAAACTAGTGAATGTTCAATGGGTCCCAGAGGAGACTATCTGGGACATGCCACAGTTCACACAGCTGAAGCCACAACTTCTCTCCTGGACCACATCATCAGTCCTGCAGAACACACAAATGATGCAACTTGAGAATTGCACGAACTGAGATTTAAGTGGCTTGGTATCTGAATTCATTCATAGTCTCCACACTGTCATTTGGTCTCCAGCTTTGAGAAATAGCAAATCTTTTCCCAAAAATATTTAGAGATAAATGCAAAAGCAGTAAGAGATGCTAGCCATGGCCTCCGGTCAACTCAGTCAACAGATGGTGATCTTGTATTTATTCCCAATACCACCTGGCACTTTTCAGTTCACCTAAAAATCACTCCCTTATAAATGCTGTCACTCTGTCCTTTGTGCAGTTAGAAGAGTTAAATACCTGCTATAGCACATAACAATACATAAAAAAACAAGAAATCAGTTTCTCATTTGTTTCTAACATCTGAAAGTGAAACTTCATTTGAGGTCTTAAGGTAAGAAAACAACACAATACCCACAAAACTGACAAGGTTAAAAAAAAAAAACCACAACATGGAACCTCTTGTAATTTTGTATATTTTTTTGCCTAATTAATGTAATCAAGCTGAAGGAAGTGACATCAATCCAACAGATTATGCTCTACGAAAGAAAAAACGAAATTGTAACTTAATTTTGCAAACCAGTTTTGTCAAAAAATAGCACAGGATCTGTTGTCCTGTTATTTGTTCATACAACACAATCAATTGTTATTTTATTTGGCCTCCCCCACATCTCATGACTACATGAAATACTTTATTTTCCTATAAAAAAGGCCCTAAAATAGATGTAAGCTAGTCCAATTTTCAAGTGCTTTTTGAAAACCTGCAGTGAAATTCTACAGCTAAAGGGAACTTACTTCATGTTGCAGTTATGTTCACTTTTCTATCAACAGCACGAAACGATCTCTGGGCCAGAACAGTTTATTTGGAAACAAAACCACCATCAGACAATTGGTTTTGCCCCCTTCAATGTACCTTGCTAAAGACCAATGCAAAATATGTTGCTTGTGCTGAAAGACAGTAAGCAAGTATTAAAAACTGATTGCATATGAACACTTACAGAATTAACCAGGCTGGAAAAGACCTCTAGGATCATCGAGTCCAACCTATCACCAAACCCTTTTAACTAATCCATGGCACTAAGTGCCTCATCCAGCCTCCTCTTAAACCGCTCCAGAGATGGTGACTCCATCACCTCCCCAGGCAGCCCATTCCCATGGGCAATCACTCTTTCCATGAAGAATTTCTTCCTTATATCCAGCCTAAACCTGCCCTGTCGCAGTTTGAGATTATGTCCTCTTGTTCTGTCACTGGGACAGTGGAGAAGAGACTAACCCCCGCCTGGCGCAATACATGCAAGTATTCCTTCTGAACATCAGAAATCAAGTAGCAGCACACAAACAACGATTCAACTGAACATATCCTCCATGGGCCTACTTATCTGAACCTTTCTCTCATATTCCCTCTATAAATATTTATACGGAAAAAAGCCTCAGGATTGTCCAATCCCTTTTCCCATTCGCCACTGCCATTGCTTCAACATCTGCTATGCTTCACGTGAAGGTGGTGAGTTCTGCTCCAAAGAGATCCTTATCCTTGGTGGATTTTGCTGGGCACCAAGACATTGTGTGTCTTTGCTGCCTCCACATTAGTGTTTGACTAAAAACTAAAAAAAGACCAGCCAATGCATTTTCAAAGTAAGAGAGTAAATTTATGTGGGTCAGAGAAGACATTTCTCTACAAAAATAAAATGCTGCCTATAAAAGTATTTCTAATTCTGTGTCCCAGTTACATTTTTCCTCCCATATCAAGGTTATCATTACCTCAAAATTGCGAGAGAGATGTAATTACATCCCAGATTCTGCCCTAACTGGTAAGCCTGTTATCTATCCAACTTTCAAAAGAAAAGCACCTGGACTCAGTAAAGAGAGTCATTTTCAAGGAAAACAAAATGCCAAAAAAATGCCACCATATTTTAATATGTCAATTTTCTGTCATTACCATGACAAGCCTACCAAACAAAAAGATTTTAAATGGTTTAGCTACTGTTCCCCTTGATTAGGCTTGTAAGAGGCACATTTTTCCCAGTTAACCTATGGACATTACATTTTCCAAAGGAATTTTAGCAATAATTAAGGTGAAGACTCCAAGATCCAAAAATCTCATCTTACAGTCAAGTTAAACAGATATCAGTGTTAAGTGGTACAGACTAAAACTTAACCAAAAATGCAGATCTAAACTTATTTCTTCTCTTTCACTGTGGTATTTGATATGCGAAGCTCCCGACTAAACTTTTAAACACTAAGTACACATTTCCAAATGCACACTTCAGTATCCTCTCTCTTTCTGTCTCTATCACCAAGGCACACATGTGCATGGCAAATATAAAGTGAAACAATATCTCAATCATAAATCCCAGAAATTGTTTACCATCCTCTATACCTACTGTAGTTTTTCATCTGTTATGTGGTACATTCTGGTTATACACTTCAACCTACACAGTGAACATACAATGTTCAATTTCCATTGACTTTCTAAGTTAACAAATTTAATTTTATGTTTTGTAAAAGGAATTCTAATCTCCTACCATATAAGTAGCTGCTATTAATTGATTTATTAAGCCGGCACAACTCAAAAGGATGCTTTCATAAGTGCCACGTCCAAAGTGTAACTTCACAGGGGAAAAGGATGATGGAAATTTTTGATATGATCTGTCTTAATAGATTGCATTAGAGTTTGTATAACCAGTAAGCAGTCCCTTGTGAGACTGACTGGTAACCACAGCTTTGATAGTTGATAAATATAAATGAAGATAAACATTGCTGTTTGTAAAATGTTTAGAATTTAAGTCTTCCATCAACACATGCTTGGAATTGCCTTCTGGACCGTATCATTAAGTAGCAAGTTATGTGTACCAAGTACACCTTTCAACTTAACCATTCTTTCTAGAGAAGGCAGTGAGACACTGGAACAGATTGCCCAAGGAGGTGGTGGATAACAAGTTAGATTAAGTTCAAGATCAGGCTGAACAAAGCCTTGAACCATCTAGCCTAGTGGAAGGTGTCCCTGCCCATGGCAGGGGGATTGGAACCAGATGATCTTTAAGGTCCTTTCCAACCCAACCTGGTCTACGAATCTGTGGGTGCAAATATTTTTGCTACATGTACATCACAAGATTAAAGGCTGTTATAATCTTGACATTAGAACTACTTGAAATTTTAACCAGGCACATTAGAGAAGAGTGATTCGTATAGAACAGGAACTGCCACACCACACATTGTCACAGGAAGATGTATTGCATCTTCCCACATCACAATCATTCTGACTAATGATCATTCTAACTAAGGTCATCTCAGTAGTGGTTCAATATACTGTGACCGTGAGACGTTTTCTGCCATACTAATGTAAGCCTCTGAAAAACAAACAGTAATTGAGACATTAAATGATTCCATGCTATGACAACCAAAACAGCAGTATTACTCCTGCAACAACTGGGTAGACCAAGTAATACTTTTTAGACAACAGCCATCATTCAATGATATTATTAGTGCTTGTCTTTTGTGTACCAGGTACAATTTTTATCTCACTGTTGTCTTGGAAAACACAGAGAAAGTAAATCTGAATTAGTCATTAATGAGACTTGCAATGACAGGATAAAAAGAGCCAAGAAGCAAAGGACCTGGCAAGCAACAGGATTGCAACACTTGAAAACTACACATTTGTTTGTTTCAAATATAGAGAAGATCAATATCACCAGTTAGGAACAATAAAAGCTGAGGAATTCACTGAAGACAAAACACAATGAAAACTGTACTGGGAATAAAGATGTGATCTCTGGCTTGAGAAAAAAAAACCTGTCAACTTTTTAGCGTTAGCAGGTATCATCCAGTTTACTCTAAGTTCATGAAGCAACACATTTAATATATACTAATTAACAGATATTTAGACTTTTGTCTCAGCAATGGATGTCAGTCACCTGCTCAAGAGAAAAACTTGGGCTCTACCAGCTTGAAGACAACCGTAAGTGGTTACTACCACCTTCTCACAGATTACCTTGAAAAAGCTTTTTTTAGGGACTAAGTATATTAGAGTTGGTTTAGAACACTGAAAAGCTGACTGAATACATGTGCAATGATTATCTGCCTTCAGGAGGTAAAAGATAAATTACTTCCACACTACAAGATTAGTCTTCAGGGACCCACCCGAGTACTAAATTAAGCCACTTGTGCTCTAACAGACCAAAAATAGTGTCTCACCTTCACTAGTATGGTCAGGTTTCACTATTCACCTCAGCATATTTTAAGCATATATACATAGAGAACCCATGGTATATTCTAAATTGAACAGGTACAACTTATGATCTGCTTAGCCTTATCATAGTGTCACAGGATGTTAGGGGTTGGAAGGGACCTCCACAGATGGAGTCCAACCCCTATGCCAGAGCAGGACCACAAAATCTAGCGCAGGTCACACAGGAACACATTCAGACAGGGCTTGAAAGTCTCCAGAGAAGGAGATTGTGCAAGCTCTCCAGGTAGCCTGTTCCAGTGTTTTCTGACTCTTACAGTAAAGAAGTTCTTCCTCATGTTGAGGTAGAACTGCCTGTGCTGTAGTACATACCCATTTTCCCTTGTCCTATCACCAGCCACAACTACTAACATCAGCAAAATTAAGCTAAAACGATGCATTAAGAAGGCAGCATCTCAGTGCAAACAATCTAAATCCTTTAAACGCAAGAACAATAAATGTCAAAAAGAAAACCTTAAAAACTTATTCCATGCACATTACTCTTCAGAATATGCAATTTATAGGTAATTTTGTGTTTACTTAAAAAAAAAAAACAGCCAGTTTACCAGGCAGACTTTTCTACTTTTAGAAAGCCTTGCAGCCAAAAAATTCTTATTTTCTTGTCACATGGGAAATTATTCTGTAATTATCTTCCAGAATAATTATATTCCCCCCTTACAGAACAGAAAAGGCATCTGGAAGAACTTTCAGAGAAGTTTCAGTTTCTCACAACTGAACAAGACACACAACACTTACAGAATACATAAAACAATGATTTCAACTTTACATCCTTTAGAGATCATTAACAAGTAATTCAACAGCTCAACAAAAAGATCAGCTTTTTATCTGTGTTAATGCCTGTTTTCCACTTCTCAATGGATTCCAAAACTTAGTATCATGGTTGTTAACTTCTAATCCTTCAGACAGTTGCAATGTACCTTTCTCTGAAGGATTTTTAGTCATTTAGATAACAGATCTATGTATATATAGCACAAATTCTTGCAGTGGCCAATATTCTGTTCAAAGCATTTCCTAACAGCACTGCAGTCAAAACCATCAATCAGAAGTTGCCATCTCAAAAGCAGTTTTGGTCAGAAATAAAGGAAGATAAATCAGTTCTGCACACCAAGCTAACAAGCATGGAAAGAGAAATATTTTTGCAAACACAGGGTAACTGGGGATCAGCACAATGTGTAATTAGAAATAGGTCACGAGTTAGACGACATTTCATCAGTTTACAATTTTACAGGAAAAGAAAAATAAAAATCTTCTTTTGTATAGGAGAAATTTGAAATAAAGTACATTTAGGAGGCAACGTAGCATGCACTATTGATGGCTCTGCTCAAATACAGAGGGAGCATCTCTTTATCACAGTATCACAGTATCACAGTATAGCAAGGTTGGAAGAGACCTCAAAGATCATCAAGTCCAACCCACTACCACAGACCTCAAGACTAGACCATGGCACCAAGTGCCACGTCCAAACGTGCCTCTTTAATACAGACTTAAAAGAATTACTTTACAAGCAATGCCACAAATTTTACTTAGAACTGTATCTTAGTTTATGCTGGGGTTTAATTTATTTAAAGAAATACACTGTTATTCCTGGAACTCTGCTGGAAGCTGTCAGGATAATAAACTATAGGTGCATAGTCTCCTTAATAGTCAGGACAAACTTTCCTGGTAAGTACCTGATCTCTTTTCCTTCCTTTCTTCTAGGCCATTATTGCTGAGTTTTGGTTTATTTTTTCCCCCCTCCTTCCTTCACTCAAGTCACAAATTCACAGCCAAGTGCCTGGAGAATCTGCATTACAACACTCAGTTTTCTAACAGTAACTGACCCAGGAGCTTCCTTCACAAATATTGAGAAAATGTCCAGAAAAGAGCTACAAATAACACAAAAGTCATTGTCTGAAACCCATCCTGCACATACCTAAAAGTGAGATGTGATTAACCTCCAAACCTTTCTGACTGCATTTCAAGTGCATATATAAATTCTTGCACATGAAAAGTAAGCCCCACTTTACCCATTACGGAAATTTTCCTAATCTTCACAATTCATTTAAACAAGAACTTACTGTAAAATCCATGGAACGCACTATTTAATGATGTTCTAAGTAACTAGCTTCAAAATAAACAAACTTTCCTAGTATTTAAATTCCCTCATAAAAATGAAATTGCAAAAAAATATACTTGAGCAGTGGTGTCTTTTGGAGTTAATTTTTCAGGCTTGACATGAGAGAAAGCATTCTTTTGAGTGCTATCTTTTTACCTATTCATACAGAACACATTTTAATCAATAACATAGATTTATATTTGATTAAAAAAAAATGCCTACTTTTTCAGTTCAACTTCTGAAAGTCTTCTTTATCAAAATCACGGAAAAACTACTCCGTAAAAACATTATAGATCAAGACTACTTCCTGAATGCATTCATGTTTCATGCTAATTAGTCTTTGCACAGGATCTCCCTCCCTAGTGTGCCTAGTACATGTGTCTCTGTCCTCAACTGCTCGTTAAATGTGCTATGGTTTATTTGAGCACTGCATCACTGAGACTGGAATAGACATCTCGGAACACAAAACTGCCTTTCTTCCTCTGCTTGTTTTGATTAAGTTGCTACTACCAAAAGCTCTATTTCCATTTGAAAAACAAGGCATGTAGTAGCTACAAGCTGTACTACTAACAGAGTCATCACACAGTAGGCTGGAATTCCAAACTTGTTGAATATATGTATGTGGGTAACACACAGTTGCCTCTGTGCGACAAGTAGTAATCCTCACGTTTGTAATGGGGACCTCTGAGACACAAAACATAGGAAAAAAAACAAACAACCAACCACAATGCATGCCTTGGAGAATTTATACTAAGAACTGACTCTTCACTTGTTCTCTTCAAGATATTTATTTTGAAATTCTAAGAACCCAGGTGTAACAGATTTATACTTGAATTCTGTAAATTAACACCTGAAAATTAAGACATAATGTATAAGACAGCTCAGTCACAACACTGCTAAAACACCTGAGACATCTTTTCAGACAGTTCTTGGCTGTTCAGACTTCATTACTTTCCCTTCTAAGCCTTTCACACAAAACTTTGTTCTACCATTTCACCACAACCTGAACACCAACACACTTGCTAAAAAGTTCTTAACTTTTCCAACTTCAGATTTTCATAAATGAAATACAAGAGGTTCATTGACTTACTACATTTAGAGATTTAACAAGCCATTCCCAAAGCTTACTGAAAGAATATGAACAAATACCTACAAGTACTGAAAGAGCAAAACTATCATCCTTTACCTGCTCCCTCCCTGGAGGTGTTCAAGGCCAGGTTGGACAAGGCCTTGAGTGACCTGTACTAGTGGGAGGTGTCCCTGCCTATGGCAGGGGATTGGAACTAGATAATCCTTGAGGTCCCTTCCAACCCTACCATTCTATGATTTCTATGAAAATCATGAAAGTAAACCTATGACATTAAAAAAAAAACTGAGACTACCCTGAATTCTACTGCTAAAGCTTTTTGACAAAATTAGTAACTGAAAGCTGCAGTAAAGCTGAGTAGCAAAGATGATTTGTTAATGCTCTTCAGAAACACTTGGGAGTTTCAGATTTCTTAAGCAAGAGATGGTCTTACAATAAGCATGTGGCACCTTCTAGCATCACAGTTTCACTAACAAAGACAATCAGCATGTACCTGCAGAAGTAAAATAGTGAGAAAAGAAACACTGCCAGTTTCTACTTCATATCTTTGTGCCCCAAGCTTCCTGAGGGGAAGACTAAGTGATCTTAGTGACTTCTTTATTACAGTGGGTTTTAAATACAAATTCAGGTGTTAATATACAGCTTCTGAGCTACTTCTGGCAAGTAAGTAATATAATCACTAGTAGGTCATAACAGTAGTACATCTCTAAGTAGTATGGCTTTTCAAAAGAAAATAAGTACTCTGTGTAACTGAATGTTACAAATTACCTTCCACAGAGAAAAGGAATCATTTAACTTACTGAAATGGAAGTGTGCTAAAATGTTATTCAAAATCAAATATAAAAACCTAGAACTTAAAAATATTGCCTCCTAATTGGAAGGTTTGGTTTGTTTTGGCCCCTTCAGAATGCTATGCTCATTTTAGTCCTTTTGTACTGTGATGAATGGAATGGGTACTGATGTCTTTGAAATAAAAGACACCCATTCCCTTCAACAGAAGCAGGTGCTGTCCAGCAGCTACCAACTGCACACTGCCTTCCTCATATGAAAACATTTACACAGGAACATACATATAAGCAATTCTTGGGAGGCGTCATTTGTGATTCTCCCAAACAATAGTCCAGCTGCAGCAAAACTACATGCATCATCCCTAAGGTCAGTTTGGACACCATGCTTCCCTGGGTAACTATTCAAAGTGTATTTATAAAGCATAACTACTAAGGAGTCAACTCCTGCATTTAAGGCCCTGTACCTGATGGAAGATAGAATGTCAAGGACACATATACCCTCTCCCCCACCTCCCATCCCCACCCTCACTTCATTTTTTCTCTTAACAGTTTGAACATAGCAAGACTGAGTATTGTTATCTGGTACAAATTAGCCCTAGGATGTCTGGGCAGAACAGCTTTATTTCATTTATCTCACAGAAACATTTATCAGGAAACAGTTTCTTACACATTTGCTCTCTTTTTTGTTTAAATAACTCTAATGACATTTATTTTTTTAAAAAATGCACTCAAAAATACAGAGACAGACGTGCATAAATCTATGCATCAGTTCACCTAAACCCAAAACTTTTTTTCCAAGCCCCAAGTTTGACTGGATAGATTCAGTTGGGAAAAAAAAGAAAAGATGAAAAATGATAAACTAATTTTCTCTTTTTTTATGGTACTGGAATTTATTCTGTTGTTGGAAAAGAACAAGTATTTCAAACACACTGAAAGATGAAAACAAATCTGCCTGCTTCACTTTTATGTGAAGCTGAGATATAAAGACTGATTACCTAAGCAAGCAATCTAACTAAATGCATTTCCTCTAAGAGGCACAAACACTTGGTGACCCTACACTGTAAAGCAGTATCTGCCTTCAGTTCAAATTCATACACTTCTGAAGAGGAGAGGGTGAGGAGGTAAAGGAAACAAACATCACATCTCTGAATTAATCAGAAGACCGAGGGAGCCACCTGCAGTTTGCAATTCAGAAACAAATACATTATGAGGTTTTCTACATTCAAGCAATGCATACTGTGGAGCTAGCAGAACATATCTGCACTTAATTCTGGAGATTCTTGCATTGAATTGAAGCTGGATGGCCCTCACCTACAAATACAGATGTGTAACAGGAATTTGAAACTCCGGTCAATACAGCCTGTAAAAGCTTCAGCTCTCTGATTCATTTGATCTGGGCTTCTTAACATAACAAATCCCAATCAATTCTTCAGAAGTACTAACTCCTTTTCCTTTTCTTTCCAAGTACCAAATATAAAGGAATGGAGTTTTCCTTCAAGTTCAATGGTGCACCGACATTCTTGGGCTGCTACTTCTCAGCTATGTCATAGTAAAGAGAGAAGAAAAACAAAGAACTTTTTTCTTCCCACTAAAAATATATCATTCTATCAAACAAAAACGAAGGGCTAATGAAGAATGATGCATATTCCATATTGTCATTTGTCAGTCAAGATTAACAGTGAGTGTAAGCTTGATAACATTCAGAGGATCACTGCAAAGATGTAGAATCCATTTTTAAATACGGCAGAATAAAAACTTTCAAAGTGCACTTCATACACAAATTATTTTAATAAGAATGTTTGAAGATAAAATATTCCTTCTGAACAAAGAATGAACATGATTTGCTTCAGCAGAGGGGGTTAAAAGTAATGAACTGGGCATTAAAAAGACAGACCTGTGAACTTAAGTGATAAGGAAGTCAACCAAATAAGCATTATCTACTGACTTACATTATAACTACCCTGCCTTTCCTTCTCCATCTCCACAATATCTGGCAGAGGTATAAATAAAAAAATGTAAGTTACTTCAAAAAAGATTTTCAAAGCCTGCAAAATACACTATGCTTTAAAAATGAATAGTTCTACAGAGGAAAAAACACCACACTATTCCCTTCAGAATATCAAAAATCAGTCTGCTTTATATCAGATGTACAACACAAAATGACACCACTTTAAAATGTCCCTCCTGATTAGGTGATTTGGTAGTCAGTTTTGCATTCCCTTCTTGCATAGAAGTGCCTTGCACAACTGAAATTAGAAGCAATAACAAGGTTCAAAAGACAGAAACTATCGTGAACATTCAATGGCTCAATGAGTAGCAGCAGAAGGGCCTCTAAAAAAACCTCACTGAAGATTGCATGAGTATTGCACATGAGAACAGCACATAAACACCTTCTGCACAACATTAATGAGTAAGACTACACTACTTATTTGCACAGGGACATGACAGAATGAATACTGTAGTGGCATCAACCAACTGTGTTCAAACCAGAAGCATAGTCTTAGTATATTTTTATTAGACTTCAACTAAGGGCATTACATCTTCCTGGTTTACATGATCCAACTTGTTCAACACACAAAGAAATTAAATACAGACAATTATGTCTTGAATATTGATACACTGTAGAACTTTTGAGGAAAGCAGAATAATTTCAAATACTGAAAGAGGTAAAAGTTGTTGAAATTTTCTGGCATGTTTTTCTAACAAAAGAAAATCTAAGTTTTAATGAGGTGTTCCTGTGGATGCTGCAAGCAAGGGAAAATAAAAGCTGAAGTGGGTGGGAATAGCTGCCCACCTACATTCTCGCCTTTAATTCACTACTCCAAGAACGTTGACATTTAGACCTCAAATGCCATGTATTCACAGAAAGTAGGTGGCAATCAAAAGACTACCACAGCTTAAGCTTTAATAATTCACTTTAATTAGAATGTAGTCATCCAAACACTTTAAGGCAGAGAATAGCATACAGAAATTTTAACAGAACTGAAGGAAGTCTTGATAAACTGCCCCAATCAAATGCAAACAGAAGGCACATATTAATGATCTACTAGCAGGGGAAAAAAAAAAAAAAAAAAAAACACACACACCACCACACAACTAAATTATTAATTTCTTTCAAATATTATTTTACTAGCAAACTAGAACATCCCCAAGCAGACTTAAAAGGGGAAAAAAACTCTGCTGTAAAATCATAGAAATCGTGGTGAAGTACTTGAGAAGCTAATGACTTGTTGCAACACCATCAGACCTTCACTTTTCAGGGGTTACTGAATGGGTAAGCATAACAGCAGAAAAAAAGAAGGGGTAGATCATAAGAAGTTTATGTCTGAGTGTTAGCATTAATGCAATTGCTGCAGTTTGATTAGATATAACACTTCAGTAAAGTACAAGTTTTAACTTTCCATGCAGGGTTCATGGAAATACTCCATACTTCTTTTTCATAGAAACATGAAATGCAACACCTGCAAATGTCTATCACACTGCTGCTGAACTCTAGCAGCCAGCACGTCACCTTGGTCTGCTTTTAGAGTCAGTTCCCTCACTGCTTTTGAAAAATTTAAGAAACACATTCACCTTATAATGTCCATACTAATAATGCTTATCCAGATTAGTTTATCTGCTTACATTTCTGCAGAATGCATTGTTTCCTGAGCTGTTTATAGTCTAGTATTTATAGCCTAAAAATCAAAACTACTCATCACCTCCAAATAAGCATTACTAACAATGTTGACAAGAGAGGATCTTGGTATCATCACTATACTTAGTGTTATTTAAACATCATCTTTTGCCTACCCTCATGGTGTCATATGTTGTCCTCAGAAGCAACACTGTCTCCCTGGACTGTTCTTCAGCTTTTTTTGTGTGTGTTTGCTATACTTTTTCTTCAGTTTTCACACAAAGTCTCCATATTACTTTCAGTTTCCCATTTCAACCCTCTTTCTCCTTCAATGGCAAAACAAGTTTAGGTACTGAGTTCCTATCAGTGACTCAAACCATGAAGAAGTTCCAATTAAACTTCAGTTAATTATATTACAGTTTCACTAATTTTTTATGACTACTAACATTTTAGAATGGAACTGAAGGTGAGGCCTAACAGTTCTGTACAGAGGGAAATACAAAAGACAGAACTGGGCAGCCACCTAACTCTACATACTGTAGTTATTACAGGACCCTATTAACATAAGCTATTATATGTTGTGATTATTGTGTTTTCTTCATGTTTTGCTCCATTACAGTCTATATGCAAGCTTGCATTTTCTCTTGTCCCTTCTCACTCCACCTCCCCTAATGTGACAAACACAACTCAGCTACTAAAACTCCACTTCAGTTTTGAAAACATATCAGAACAATTGTTGAATTGTACTTTCAAAGTCTAATCATAAAGAAGGCACAGAACTCTGATTGAGAAGTTTTCCCTTGAGATAAGTTGGATGGATAATGAATTCTGTACTGGAACAATCCCAGTAGTTACAGACTATTATGTACTAATTACTACCTTTACAGATCTACTGTACACATAATTAATTTCTTCAGAGTACCACTATCATTCCTGACTGGCAAAAACACACAACCTAAATTACAACAGCCAGAAATTAACACAATCCTTTGGGGAGAAGGCATTAACTTGCTTCATAGTGTTTTGCAATTAGACTATCAATCAAACAGTGAAACTGATTTTTGATAGTAACAGGTCTGACACTGAGTATTGTCAGAGTATTACAAAGTCACCTCAAGCATATGATGTATCACAACTTACCTACAGAGCCATAACACACTTCAATCCTTTACTTCACAATGCAGTTAGATGTCTAGCAGGTAGAAGTGTTTCCTAATTTTTTTTAAATTTAATTAAGCAGCAACATAAGGAGGTTTTGAGATCATATTCCACAAAGCACCACAGACATCACACCACTGATGGTGTGTTATCCTCTCTTACATCCGCAGCCAAAGAAAAATTTCATGTCAGTTACGAGATCAAGATTTGGATAAAAAAAAGTATTCTAGATCTGTAGGCATAGTAAGATGTCTTTAAATTATTTCAAAGAGTTCTTATAAAGTAAGTTCATGCAAAAAACACTCATGTTTTAAACACCTCCTTTTAGTTGCTGTTTTGCCTTTTTTTTTTTTTTAAAAGGCATTCTACAGAAAAACAAATATATCTCCAATCCTGCCAAAAAGGAATAGCCTAAGCTTCCAGAGACATATGACCAGATTGGATTCATATATTAAGCATAAATTCTTGTTCAGCTTCATTACAATATTGCCCTCACCAGAAAACTACTGTTACTGTGTAGAGTTTTTTTAGTTACAGAATTTTCATAGCGGGAACATCTGAAGACATCAACACAGCAGCATTCTCAGCTGACAAGAAACCTCTGCTTCACTTGGCATTAAAACAAATTAATGAGTTAAGATCACATACTAGATTCACAAAGAGAAGATACATTTGTATCTCCTCTCTTCAAATACTATATTGTTGAGCTAGAGCAGATCCTTCACTGAGCTTATTCCACATTTCCTTTATACTCCATGAACTGTGAAGAAGGTTTTTTTGGAAAACACTGACATGATCACCAAGCTTAACATTGATCACACAAGTTTTAAAAAGGAAAAAAACTTCACTATATAAAGGTTATCCTATTTGTTGAAAACACACATATCTGAAGAGATGGTTGCTTGCAGGTGAGACTTCACTGTTTAAAAAAGATAAGATATGGTTGAGCTAATGATTCCTCAATAGAACTCCTTACTCCTGCTATTTATATATCAAAATGCAAATCAATCCATGATAAGATTATTTTGCAAACCAAATACTATTGAGCCTGAAGTTATGACTCAAAAACTGCAAAAGGGTGATGCATGTTTTCACCAGCAAAATCACTGCTTTCACTTTTACACAACACATTATTCACATAATAAAACTGTGAATACCCAAAGCTCCCTTAGGATTAGGCAGGTCAAAAGAAAACAAGTAGCTGGTTGGAAATTAACACCATCTTTATTCTTCTGTGCACCTACACAAGGAAATGTCTGTATGCATGCCATTGCCACCCACAATGCAATAACTCCTACACTTTAATATACCCCAACTTATTAATGGCCACAACAGCTGCCCATTTGTTTTCTGTTGTGTCTGATCGAGAACATCACTGACTTGCCAAATTGGTCTGTGGGACTATAATCATTGTTTCCATCTCTGAATCTGTAAGCACAGGTCCAAGCTCAAAACAATCATCCAAGATGTCTAATGAAAATTTGAAGCCCTGGAGTCCATTTGGCCAGAGACCCTTGGAAGATATTCAGATCATTTCTCTTGAAGAAGAAAGGAGAAAATCCTTACAGACAGCACTGAGACACTGATAATTAGACCTCAGTTAACTCACTTGGAACCCCAAAGATCTAAAAATCCTATCATGTCTGAAAGGAACTATTTTTTAATGCTTCCATTGCTCCCTCTACAGCAGATGTTTTCAGAACTGTGCTCAGTAACTGATTTCACAAACCAAATGCTGCAGTTAGATTCAAATCAGTACTAACAGTCAAACTAATTACATTCTAACCACATATTTGGGGGGGGCAGCAGTATTTAATATCTAATGTTACAGCACCAAGTAAAGATTTAACCTTACGGACTCTTCTTAGAAAGAAATTAAGATCTAAGTATATTTGAAATAGAATTATTTCACCAGGTGGGGATCATTTTTGCTTGTTCCTGGTGCTTTGTAATTAAGCATTCTCATGTTTTACAAGCAGCTAACTCAATGAATACAATAGTTCGTAAACTGATGAAAACTGTGTTTTAGAACTGCTTTTAGAACTCCTTACAGCTTTGCCTGCCTTCCTTGGAAATACATGGTGCTCAGATAGCCAGGCAGCACACGTTTTAGTGACAACCAACATAATGTTGTTATTATTACCATCATCTCCTAAAGCAAAACTACATTAAATGAGGAAAAGCTCTGAAGATTCATTTGCATTGTGCCAGTGAGTCATAAATAGAATTCAGACAAGAAATAAGAGTGCTGCAACCTATATGGAATTATGAATTTTTAGGAACTATGCACACTATCATTCACTTCACCTGAGTAACTATTCCCACTGGCATTCCAAAATGCCACAAAGTAAAAGATAGTAAACACTAAGTCATTGCAATTGCTTTTTGCAATTGTCAGTTCTCTTCCACTCATCCAGTTATTTGTTTTACATGCTGACTGTGCTCTTGAGAGACTACAAAATGCATTTCTATTTGTCCTTCTATAATATATTAGAAGACCACACCAAGAAATGAGACTTAAATAGAAGAGAAATTTGGTTCTGGATTGTACTTGAAGTACTCTAGGGATTAATGAGCTGCCCACAGCGGTTCAGGCAAAAGTTGAGGAAGAACCATGAACATCACTTTGTTTTTCTGCAACTGCTACGTGAAGAGGGAAGCATGTTGTTTGTGGAATGCAACTATTTGAGTCTGTGGTGCAAGTAAATGCTCCGAGACTCCTGCTGAACTCCAATAGGCTGGAGTTTTTTTTAAGCAAAACTCAAACTCAAAGACAGGCAACAGTGACTTGCTCTATTAGTCTGTCAAATAAGATCTCAATATCCTGGGTAACACCTAGTATCACGTTCAACAGTCTTCACACCCTTTGTTACAGCAGGTTATTTTCTACAACCATTAACTGAGAATAACATAAAGGGAGAACAAGAAAAATATCTGCAAGGTTATCACCACAGTAAACTACTTGGAGAATTTCTGTTGTGTGTAGATTTAGGACGCTGCAACTTTGTCAACAAGAATTTCTCCTCATATGAAATCGACAGCTACACTGAAATTTCAAGAGGGTTTTTCAACATTTTTTATGAAGAAGCTTTTCAGGAATTCAGAAACATTTCTTTGTACTTCTGTTAAAAGAATTCAGCTCAATGCAGAAGCTTTCATAACAAAAGGTCTCATTCTATTCTAAGTGTTAGTTGCTGCTAGAGGTTCTCTCCCTTCAAGGTTTTCCTGTCTTGCTATCACACTATAAAACAAGTAACAAACACATCATTTTCACCTCACAGCAATGCTATGAACCAAGAATCTATCAAATAGTACATGATACTTTAATATTACTGTGTGTAATACCTCAACATTTAGAGCAAAAGGTGGAAAACATTGTAGAAGCAGAACACTAATGGCTCAAACTCAGCAACTACTGAAAAGCGTATGAGTTCCAAGTGAAAAAATGTATTTATGTTATGAAAAACACAGCTATGAGTAACTCTTTGAAAGGACTTCAAAAGAGCACAGAGAAAGGAATATTCACAAATAACTCAAGAAATCTACCCAAGAAATGGTTCAGAAATGTTATGGTCCTCTGAGAGACCTTTCCTAACCTGAGTCAACTTTTCAAATGCCGTATTAGTATAAAGTGCAGTTCTCACTCCTGAAATTCAGACAACAGCTAAGATACCACAAAACTTTGTGCAATGTAACTTCATTTTGAAGCAACAGAATTCTCAAGTAATTGATAGAAGTGATAGCATTCCAGTGGTTCAAATTAAAACAGAAGGCTCCCTATAGTTAAAACACAAAGCATCATATGAATTGCTAATTTACAAAGTCAAAAATGAAAAAAAAAAACCAGCTAGAAGCACAGAAATGCTTACAGTCTGTACACACATTCACTTGGGAATTCTGAGTGTTTGCTTGTTCACATTTGGCCTATGAACACTTAATACATCTGATTCCATCCACCTTCACCTGCACATCCCTAGGTATTCTAACTGGTTGAATAATGGACAAAAGATTTGCAGCTAGATTAGCAACTCATTCTTTCACTATCTACCACTTCTTGGACTCTAATTTGTTGAGTTTCCTCATTAGCTCCTCAGTGAGTTATTGAGCCATACTTGAACAGTACTTGCTTCCTTTCAGTGCCTAAAACAAATGACTGGCAAACGGCTGCATATGAAATACTGATCAATTGACCATTAACCATGGATAATAATGAAAAGACTTGAAGAGCTTGTGTTCAGCTTCAGAAGTACTTAAAGACCATTTGGAAGCCACAAAGATTTGAGGAGAGTATTAAAGTATCAAAGCTATAACCAATATTCAGTTGTTAGTAACTGCATTTCCAACCCGAAGTATAAATATTATCATTACACCTCCTATTGAAGGAATTAAGTGTTTGAGAAGCTAATGATTTCTTGTCTGCTAAAACCAATAGCAGAAGAGCTATTTACATGACATACTGAGCAGCCTGAGTTACACTTTGCAAAGCTCCAGCAGTTTTTATTTTCACTGTATTGTTCTCTCTAGTAGTCAAACAGACTCATTTCACACCGTGTTGCAAGAAAAATCGGTAGACTATCTGACGGTTTCCCATGGCATTATGCAAACACTTTCAGAAGAGTGCACTCACACATTCAACCCTTTGAAAACTAACTTACATCATTCACTAATGACAGTAACAATGCAGTTTAACTGGATGTAATTTGGAAGGAGAATGTTACTTAAGTTGCACAACACAAATTTAAACACTAATTAAAGGCGCGCATTTAAGGATTTCTCTTTTCTACAGAAAGCTGCCTACAGTATTCAAAACATTTTACAAAATAGTTACAAATAAGCTAAATCAAAACTAAGGACACAGAAGAACATATTTCAGAATCATGACAGTAGACATATTATAGAATTCGAGGAGACCTTATAGTAGCCTTCCAGTATCTGAAGGGGGCCTACAGGAAGGCTGGGGAGGGATTATTTACAAGGTCTTGCAATGACAGGAACATGGGGCAATGGGTTTGAACTGGCAAAGGGGAGATTTAGACCAGATGTCAGGAGGAAGTTCTTTCCAGTGAGGGTGGTGAGGCACTGGCACAGGTTGCCCAGGGAGGTTGTGGCTGCTCCCTCCCTGGAGGTGTTCAAGGCCAGGTTGGACGAGGCCTTGAGTAACCTGTACTAGTGGGAGGGGTCCCTGCCTATGGCAGGGGGGTGGACCTAGATAATCCTTGAGGTCCCTTCCAACCTTACCATGCTATGATTCTATGAATTGTGATTTTGTGATTCAACTGCATTTTGCAATTGCTGCATTCTATTTGTAGAGTTGAATTTAGTCAAGTGATATGGCAAGTAAATTTCTTGTGCCAAGTGATATGGCAAATAAATTTAGCCAACTTGTATTTAGCCAAGTGATATGGCAAGTAAATTTCTGTTACGCAACAAAGCCTCCATGCATGGAACATATGAAACAACCTGACAACTAACAATTCCTGTAGTTAGGAATATTCATGCAAATTAGTATTTTAGGACCAGAATTTAAATTTAACTATAATTTAATCTCAAAAATGTCTGTCTCCATCATACTCTGCACTTTTAAGAGGTATTACTACAAAAAGTTCCTCCCGTCATGCTGCTAACTGAAGGAGGAGCAATTCTGCTGCTAAAATGCTATGCTTAATAAAACTGATTGGCTTTTACCATCTTCCTGCTTCCTTGGTATTGCACAAAGCACAAAAGAGCCTATCATTGCATAGTTTTGCACTTAATAAAAGCAAAATACAAAGTAAAAACAACAACAAAAGAAAAAAAATGTACCTTTCATTTGTGTTCCAAAGGTAACCGCCAATTTAGCAAACAGTTCTGGGTTTTCAAATTTATCTTCTTCAGCTTTTACCCAAAAGCTGTTTTCAGCTATCTTCTGTGGCTCAATCTGAAACAAAAGACAGCACCTCCCAAGTTAATGGCTAGTATCTTCAACCATCAAGTTAAAGCAAATGCTACCAGACTTTTGTAGCAACTGGACTGAGTTCAGTGAAGGGATGTTCCTGAGGTTACGTTCCCACATATATGGCTCTCTTCTGATGGTTAGACTCTGATCTTGAAGGTCTTTTGCAACTGAAACTCCTCTACTTAGATGCTTCCTCAACAAAACACCATCAGATGAATTCCCTCTATCTTTATTACATTTCTCCCATTCACCAAGTCTTCCAAAAACGTTTCATAATAACATACTAGCAAGTGGGTTGGAAAGTTGTAATTTTCCTTGATTAGGTTCTAGAGAGTTCCTAAATTCTTCACCAGTGATACAAATCCATGCTACTTAAGACCTGTAGAAGAAACAGTCTTTCATGTACTGCCAGAGCATGGAATTATTTGCAAATGATATGTTCACCTAAACCTTTTAGTGACTCAATATTAAGTCTGTAGGAAGAAGGGGCTTTTTAAGTATAAAATTATTTCTTACATTTAATATCACTCATTTGCTAATAGTTTCCACTTGTCAAATGTAAACAGATTTCATGACAGTACCTCTTTTTTTAATACAGTCAGTATCACAGAAGTACTTGGCTATATGAAAGGTGAAAGACAGGTGTGATTCAGCACAGCTGTTTTGTTTTCAAGCTGTGATCCTCTTCCACTTTCTAAAAATCTTATCAGTTCTTGTTTACAAGTTTGTTTAAAACCTAATTAATTTTCAAGGGCTACAAAACTTCAAAATGATATGCAGGAAGTTTATCAATGCTGCATTTCTAAGCCTCACCAGGATTTCACTGCAACACATCTGTCCCTCACCTTTTACCAATCTGTTCATGTGTACCTGCTTCAGCAGCAACTGCAGGTAAGACATTTTCAAAAAACTACCTTAATCCAACACCAATGGTGAAAAAGCTACAACACAGAGATATTAAATTCAACAGGAAGAATTTTACTCCCAGAATGATGCCTCCTTAGAAGTGATGATCAGATAGACTTTCCCCTTTAACAGTATGCAGGAGATCTTTGGCACTGTTCCCAGAGCACTTAAGCAAAGTGTCCATCTGCAGTTACTTCCCATTGTCATATACTGTTCAGATGTACACTCCATAAATTATTTCTATAAACACATGAACATTATTGATTACAACAAAATTTCCTGCAATGACAAATGTGTGCTATAAAAAAAAAACAAAAACAAAACAAAACAAAAAAACAAAAACAAAAAAAAAAAAAAACCAAAAAAAATCAAATTTATTTTGCTTTGATTGCAGGATAGCAGTTTGCAGCTACAAAACTAGTGCAGCTTGTACTTAACTACTACTTAACAAGAATAACTGAGTGTAGAAAGCCTAAGATACACATATGGCAGGGATTCTTCCCTATAAGATAAAATTATAAATAAACTATAGAAGAGAAACTATCCTAACCAGACAAAACAGTGGTAATTTTAAGACAACTAACAACTTCAAGAGACAATTACATTAATAATGGCATAAAAAAATTTTCATCTCCTGCTCTTGTTACTCCCAAGAGCCATTTCACTATTCAGCAGTCCAGGATTTACAAGGAACACAAAACCTAAGCTTACTTTTTATTTAGAAAGACGATTAAGAGCTCATATTCCAACATACTCTAAGACAGTTTTACTCATCTTTCAGGAGCAAACTTCTGTCATTAATACTTCTGGAAAGATTTTGCATCAAGTGCTGATAGTACATACTCAGCAACAAGGCCAAACACATACAAATTAACTGAACTTGGATCACCTGAAAAACCTCAAGGGAAAAACTAGAATGATTTCCAGACAGTCCAGTGCCACCATCCAAAGACCACCAACCTTTACATAGACAGTTAAAACTGACACTCCATTGTGTCTGAGAAGGTAGATCGGCAAAGTAAGAACCCAACAGACACGATCCCATGTCCCAGCAATACTGTGAAAGTGGCTGTCATTGCTAAGCAGTGATGTGATTCATTTCAGAGGCCTTGTAATGAAAAGATACAGCAGCTTCAGCCAAAAGCAACATCTGGCATCTCGTGTCATGCAACTCCAAACAGATGTTAACATCCAACTTTACAGAAACATGTGCGTCTACATCCATACAAATTTCCCAACCGTTTTACCAGCTGTGAAACATCCTGAAAAACAAAAAATAAACCTGCACTACTTCCAAGTGGGATTTCAATTGCACTGTTCAATGTTGAATTGCAACTTATGGTCAGCAATGAACATTTGTAGCCACTTAACAGTTCACTTTCATCAATAATTTGTTTTTATTAAGTTCTTGGTACCAACACATTACTAGGACAGAATATGGTTTTCGAGACAAGTGACAGACTCTAGCTGGTAGTACCAAGATTTAGTACCTTGAAAACTAGCAGATATGCAGTTAAACTACACTCAAGTCCAAGCTGAGCTCAAACCAGACAGCAAACAATACTTGAAAATGCTCCTTTGACTTGTCTTGATTATTTGGTCATCTATGTATTCTTTCCTACAGGAAACCTCAACACGCCTATCACTTTTCATACCACTAAAAACCCTGCCGGCCACAAACCTCCTTTAAAATATGATAGTTTAGTCTTGATGACAAATGCAATTGTCTACTACCCAAAATTTAGTTTCATTATATGGAAAGAGCAGTGGCTACAGTGCTCAGAAAGGGATTTTGAAAAAAATATAGGCAAAGACACACCTGAAGAGTTAACACACCTTCCCTTGCCACAAAGTAACCAATTCTATTGGGAAGCAGGCAATAACTAGTAACTGCTCTTACAAGTTAGTTTGCAAATCAGAGATTGTGCTAATTATTTACTGCCCAAATAGATTTTTATATATAAAGGTGGCTTTAAAAAAAAAAAAAAGAAAGAAATTGATTATATGTAAACCATGGTAAGACTTTGCAGAAGCCCACACTCACTGGATGTTAATGGTGCCCAAATATGTCACTTGAGCAGTCCCATAGCTCCTCCCAGTGGCCATAACCCTGCCCTAGCAAATTACTAATTGGAAGCAACCAACGAACAGATAAATAACCTACAAGTACCATTACAGCACAGATACCATCATTCTCTCAGCTTACAGCTACACTTGACACCACGAACTCAGGCTTCTTCATGAAATAGCGTGCTGTTATCCATGTCTGAAAACTGCTCTAAAATTGCTCCTAATGGTTTGGATCTATGTAGGCAACAATGCAAACCTTCAATCCACGTTCACTGCACCTAAGACAACGCTTTCCTCGTCTTTTCATTTGGGTCACCACACTCTGCTATGATACAGCCCAACAATACAAGCAACTCTCTGCACAACTATACAATTCAGTGAGCAATCATCCACTCATCATGCTCCACATACCTCACAGAAGTCACATACATCCTCTCAGACCTGCCCTCCTGACAGGATCAAAAGAGAAAGTTAAGACAACAATTACCTCCTGCCATCTCTTGCAGTCATCACACAAATCCAGTGAGTTTGGCACACGTTCCCTGAAAGCCCTCATGGGAAGAAACCTCCAACTCAGTGTGCAACCCACGGGCTCCTCAAAACTAATTTCGTAGCAGAACTAAGTTAGCTTCCTAGGATACTCATCTGTCAAACATCAGGCACAAAGCTCTGCCAGCAAGAACCTCATTTTAAAATCCATTCTAGTATACAGTAAACTATGCTTTGTATAAAGAATGAAAAAATTCCCCAAATGTAAATACTGGTAGAAGACGAATACAAACCTTCTTATTCTTCAAATACCACTCAATGTCAACGGGAATAAAGCCAAATATTGTAATACCTTTGACCAGTTGATTCTCTTCATTGCAACTTCCAGATTATACTTCTTCTTCTCCTTCATTCCATGTGGTAATGCTGGTCTCACTGGAAACGGAGCAAAAGCAGCACCTCCAAGAGCTGGTGGCATTGGAGGCCCACCAAAAGGTGGTGGTGGAGGTGGTACTGCTCCACCAGGCAGAGGAGGAGGTGGAGGTGGTACTGCTCCACCAGGCAGAGGAGGAGGTGGAGGTGGTACTGCTCCACCAGGCAGAGGAGGAGGTGGAGGTATGGCTCCACCTGCACCAGGCAGTGGAGGTGGTGGCGGTATGGCTCCACCTGTACCAGGCAGAGGAGGTGGTGGAGGCATGTCTCCACGTGCACCAGGCAGCGGAGGTGGTGGAGGTATGGCTCCACCTGTACCAGGCAGCGGAGGCGGTGGCGGTATGGCTCCATCTGCACCAGGCAGCGGAGGCGGTGGCGGAGGCAGTGCTGCTCCACCAGGGAGAGGAGGTGGAGGAGGTATTGTTGCACCAGGTAGCGGAGGAGGAGGTGGTATTGCTCCACCAGGCAGCGGAGGAGGTGGTGGTGGTGCATTTTCACTTGGTATGGTTGGAGGTAATGGTGCTACTTCTGTCAGCTGACCTGTCAGGCTCGGACCCTGAAACAGAAAAGACAAATTCTTCTTATCAGGGTGGAAAGGAGTTTTAATATGAAGCCGCATCAACTTGGATGCCTTGTAGTCAACTGTATCTCAAGAAACTGAGAAATTCAACCACTATCCTATTGAAATGAGAAGCAGTAACCATAGATTATACCATGGACCGTAAAACTGCCAAGTAAACTGAATAACCTAGCATTTTTATAAAAACAAATCGTTTCTATTTGAAAGAAAATTTAATAGTAACAGTAACATTTAAGTGAATAGAACAGCGTTTTATTTCTTACCAACGCACAAAACATTTATCCTACTTAAGATGCCCTGGCAAGCTGGGGCATCAGAGATGGTAATCGCCGCACCAAAATTTAGCAACGCTAATCTGCCTGTTGAAAATTACCCGTAGAAATCACCGAAGCAGCTAGTGCAGTGCAAGGGGTCACAACATCACAGTTGTTCATCACTATGCTGCATCTTGTTTGGAGTGGTGAAAAAACCCAAAAGGAACCACATTTTCTTTTAAGTCTGTCTGCAGTTTTATCTGCAGCAACAGGAAGAAAAAGCAATTGTAGTATCCATTCCAACAAGCTGTAAAAGAAACAAGGAAGAGAAACTGCACCACGTTAAACCATCAGAGAGGTTTCTGTAGTGATAGCATGATCCTAGCCACTAGCCAAGTACAAATTGCTCACGTTTCTGTCCTTCAAGACAATCTGCTGAAACACAGGATCAGGAACAATACACTAACTGCCGTAAGAGCTCATATTTTATTTCCTTCATTCATTTTTTATTACAATATTATTAATGTAATAGAGCCTATGTTCATTTCATCTGACTCACGTAGTATTTCCCCATATAATTATTTACTGTTTCTAGTTTAAAAGAATGATAGAATGGCTTTGGTTGGAAGGGACCTTAGAGATCATTTACTCCAACCTCCTTGCCATGGCAGCAATGTCTCTGAATTAGGTTTAGCTGTTCAAGGCCCCATCCAGCCTGGCCTTGCACACACTCCCAGGGAGGAGGCTTCCACAACCTCCCTGGGCCTCACAACCCTCATACTGAAGAATTTCTCCTAAGTCTCAACCTCTTCTCCCTCAGATTAAAACCATTCCTCCTTGTGCTATTCCTAATTACCCTTATGAAAAAGTCCCTCTCCAGCCTTCCTGCAGGATCCTTTTGGGTACTGGAAGGCAGCTGTAAGAGCCTTCTTATCTCCCAGCTCCCTCAGTCTGTCCTCATAGCAGAAGTGTTCCAGCCCTTGGATCACGTTTGTGGCCCTGCTCTGGACTCACTTCAACAGAGGAAGAAAGAGTTCATTAAAAAAAAAAAAATCTGAGGAAAACCTGAGTGAGTCTGTAACTGCCACAATGTATTGTATGGGGAACAGAACAGCAGGGAGAAAGAAAAAAGCAACAGATAGTAGAAAGCTAATGTGTGCCACTTCAAATTGCACCATTACTGTGCACACCGAACCATGTCTGGATAATCTGAGCTGTGTTAAAATCAATCTAACAGTATTCATAGTTCATTAGACTAAAAATAATTTTTTAATTTGCAGAAGGCATGTGCTGCTTTGGCCCACAAACAGCACGCTGAACTGCAACAATTGGTGAACTCATTAGAACCAGACTGTCACACTTCAGGGTAACGCTGTCTCATAAATATTTGGACCCAGCGTTAATAGTATTAAGAAGGAAGCATGAACAGAAGTGTCTCTGTGTGGAAACAGAGTAAGAAATCACGAGGCACCAAAAGTTACAAGAATGACTTGCACTGGTAGCAAAAGACTCAAGGAACAGCAATCCAACTGTTCAACACCATGCCCTGCACTTACATCAAGATGAGAAGGCCTGTGCTCTGGTAAGCCTATAGCACAGAAAACTGTCAGCAGAACAGCAGCAGCCTGAAAGCAGGATAATGGCAGTCAGTTGCAGCACATTGCATGCTCTTCTCCCTCTTATTATCCAAACAGGATAGCCATTAAGATATCCACAAAGGCAAAAAAAAAAAAAAAAAGAAGTAAAAAGGCAACAGGAAGATCTTGCCTAGCACTGAAGGAGTAAGAAGTAAGCCTTGCTGAGGCAGGGGGTGGGGATAAATAAACAAACAAAAAATCAAAACACAGTATATGTTGGTTCCTGAAGGGCATAAAAGACCTGTCTGAAAAAAAATTCACTATCAATAAACACAAGATTGTGTTGATTTGGCCCTGGATGGGGGACAGATATCCATCCAAGCTGCTCTAGTATTCTCTTTTTGAGATGGGCAGAGGACAGGGGAAACAATTTGTGTGCGATCAACACAATTTCCAGTGACTGCTACAAAACCCAGCACTACACAAGATGCTATGGGGAGAACTAACTCCACCTCAGCCCAACTCAATACAAAGAAACTCAGGAGACATTTGTAAAGCCTCAACAGGCAACATTTCTTGTTCTCTGCTTCACTAGTGATTCTGAATAAATCACTAGGAGGTATAGTTTTAGTGCTCTTGTGCAAAATTCATGAAGAAATAAATGCAAGTCAAATTAGCGCTGCTGAAATTAAGCACCACCTTCCACTCCCCATAAGGTCTTGTGGGCTTTGCCATATTTACCTATGTAACAGTATAATGCTAGTGTAATATTCAGAGTATAAATGGCTACCTAGAGCTCCAGAAATAAATAAATAAAAAGAATTTACAGTTGGAAGCACACACTGAAAGGTATTGTGCATTGTGCACACACAGCTATCATCATTTCCACCTTTGCAAGTATAAAGCCTTCCAAAACAAGTATTTTCTGCAAAACACACAGAAAAGGTAATGTTAAAAGTATAAATAAGTACTTCTAGAGTAAAACTCAGGTTGGATTCAAATTTTTCATAGCCTAAGGAATTTTTTCCTCAATACTGCAAGTATCTGTAACAGATGCTGAATCTATCATTATATGAGAAAAAATATTTTCTGCATTAACTAACCTTAATGGATTATGGTGTCTTAAAAGCAAAGCAATACAATTGTTACACGCATTTCAAACTCCAAAAAGACCATACAGTCCCAGAAAGTTAGTTTTCAATTCTTAGAAAAACAAAACTGAAAAATCTTCAGCTGTGGGACTTGCTGGGATTTGGTTTTATTACCTGGGTTTGCAGCTGTTTGATTTCCGTTTCAAGTTCTTTGATTTTCTCTTCTCGTTTCTGAAGCTCTGCTTGTGCCTCTTGTCGAGCTGTGAACTCTTCATCAAACTGTAATGATTAACCAACACAGAAATGTCTGTTCATATATGTGTCAACACTAGATACCGTATTTTCAGGAGTTCTTTGGACAATATCACAACCAGAGCAACAGGTGCAGTTCAAGCATTTCTAATGTGTGTTCTTCCAGTACCACATCCTTTCTTCCATCAATAAATCACAACAAAGAACCACAAACCCAGCTGCTTAGTACAGCTCTAAGTTCAACAGGTTTCTCCTCCCTCAACATAACATGGAAGGCTTCTCAAACTAAGCTCAACTGTATCTCATGCAGTGAGCTTAAATCAGGAAATGTTTGCAGCTTCAGCAGTATCAGCCCTAAAATAACAGAAGGAAGTGATCTTTTAAGTCTTGATATCTCCACATGAAATGGAAGGTCAAATTACATTACAGTTGTGAGAAATTTTCTGGTTTATTTTCATCCTGCTGCTGTTTGCTAGGCTTAAAAGATTAGTAGCATCTTTAAAAGGTTCTGGAATTCATTCTTCCACAGGAAGAAGGAATTTATCATTACGAAGAATGCATGTCGACTGCCATCTACAATGTACATGATAAATAACTCGGTCAAGAAATTATCACAACAATTTGTTTTCTTTCCAAGCTCAGACACCATAGTTCCTATTAAAAAATGCATACACATGTAACATTGAATTCCTCCAAGGCTTCATTTGAAATTTGTAATCATCATGTTCAAAAACATGTATTTTGGCTTGCAGAAGACTTCTCAGACCAGATCAAGTATCAAAAAAATTGAATGGTTTTAATATACAGCAACATGTATAAGAACTTCAGCAGTACTCCAACTAATGCAGTACACTCCACAGCCTTAGACAGGATGTGTTATGCTGACATTAAAACTTAACCACTAATGTAACTTAAGTAACTTGAGTAAACATATATTAGGAAGATGCTTTATCGCTATTAGTGTTTGTGATGAAAGTATAAGGATAAGCATGAATTTAGATTCATAGAGTGGTTTAGGTTGGAAGGCACCTCAAAGCTCATCTAGTTCCAAGCCCCTGCCATTAGCAGAGACACCTCCCACTAGTAAAGGTCCCTCAAGGCCTCATCCAACCTGGCCTTGAACACCTCCAGGAAGGGAGCATCCACAACCTCCCTGGCCAACCTGTTCCAGTGTCTCACCACCCTCACTGGAAAGAACTTCCTCCTAAGACCCATTTTAAATCTCCCCTCTGCTAGCTTAAACCCATTATCCCTCACTCTGTCATTACAAAACCTTGCCAATAGCCCCTCCTCAGACTTCCTGTAGGCCCCCTTCATATACTGGAAGGCCACTACAAGGTCTCTTCAAATCCTTCTCTTCTCCAGGCTGAAGAGCCCCAACTCTCATAGCCTGTCCTCATAGAAGAGCTGCTCCAGCACTCTGACCATCCTCTCGGCCCTCCTCTGGACTTGCTTCAACAGTTACATGTCCTTCTTGTGCTGGGGGCTCCAGAACTGCACACAGTACTCCAGGTGGGGTCTCACAAGAGCAGAGTAAAGAGGCAGAATCCCCTCCCTTGCCCTGCTGGCCATGCTGCTCTTGATTTAACTAGAAACATACTCCAAAATTTTTATTTCAAGAAATATATCAACCTAGAACCTTTCCTACAGAAATAATTTTATTTACCTAACCTCTCCAGTATTTACCAACTGTCCATCACTAAAATAAGATTTAGCTATCAGGGTCCTACTAAAAGAAAACTGGACTAAAACAGTATGTCAGGCAGCAAAAAAGGTTCCAAAATCCACTGTAAGAATCGTACATGTGAATCATGAGGATATCAATTACTGATCCTCAAAACATTATAATGCCTGTGGGTAATAAGGAAATCAAGTGGCATTTTAATATTAGCATCTCTGTACCTAGGCAGTCAATGCTTTTTCAAACAGTGAATGACACTTCTTTGCAATTAACTTCATCAGCATCTACAAAGCTAGATGAAGAGGTATGAGCTTTCCCCTACAATTTTTATACTTAGTTAAATGATTAAAGTGCAGGCATATACTTAAGTGTTGCAAGACAACATAGCAACAAGTGGAATATTTCCCACCAGTTATCTACAGCAAAGGAATAAATCTGAAGATATGTATAGCTAATACTTGTCACCTGCTTTTGAGCTCAGCAGAAGCTGGAACCTGAGTCTTGCACAAAGACAGAGAAAAACCCAAAATCCCCAGAGCTATTAAATGTTAACGAAACATCCTGCCTGTGAGAAACACTATTTCTCAGTTTCCACTAAATTTCTGCTGTGAAATAAGCCTATGGTGTTCCTGTCAGGTTTCTGCTCCATACCTTACTAAAAGGTGATGACAAGGACTTACCTTTTTGGAAAATTCTGCTGCTTTCTTTTCACTTTCTTCAACTTTAGCTTTGTTCACACACAAATCTAGAATTCAAGCAAAATAGCACACAGAAGTCAGGCAAAATGTTATCAGACTTCTGAGGTGCCTTCCAATTATATGGTCTCTCTGACATGACCTAAATGTAACAACAAACACAACTACCATTGCCCTCATAATACACTCCATCAATTATTGTGATGGACAGAACTTGTAAATAACAGTAAGTCAGGACATAACCCAGGAATCATCACAGTTGTTCTGTCTCTGACAGATCTGAATTTGTATGCCCTTATCTTTTATATTACTCTACTGCTATGTAAGAGATGAAAATATTAAATGGACAAAAAACAAAAAGGATTTTTACACTGTTATCAAGTAGTAGTTAATTCTGAGGTTTCAAATGAGAATGCTTCATTTTCAGACAAAAAAACCAAGCTTTTACTTATTTCAGTAAAAGGTATTTTGTAAGCAAAGGAGAATTTGGATGGATTGTGAAGCACAGATCATGAGGGACTTTGTTCACTCAGCAGTGGTACAAAGCACTTATAGTGGTTTTTCATGCAGTATATCTCCAAGCATTTTATGACTGAGGTAACTGCAAGTAACTATATATTGTAGTTCGAAACTGTCATGGAAAGACAAAGTAATCCTTAAAACTAGCAGGTCAATGAGAAAACAGCAAAGCCATGTAAGGTCAGGTGATCATGTTGCTAGAGTCATAAATGAACAGAAAACACAAAAGTATCTCTTCAATAAGCAGGATATCTTTCAGAAAGAAATTCCATCCCATCCCCCAACCCAACCTGTACAGTATCTTTTCCCTGCTCCTTTTGCCACATGACCAAAACAATATTTTCCCAAATGAGAAAGGGTCTCAAAAGCAATTAATCCCCCTATGAAGTAATTTACTCCAGAGATACCCTTGTATTTGGAGAATACCATCTATCCCAATCTTAAGACAACCATAAAATGACACTTGAAAATCCTGGTAACTGCCATTTAAATCACATATTATTCAGCTGCTTCTTTGCCTGTATGACACAAACATTCACTGTCTCTCAATGCTTTAATTAATTGTTTTACCTTAAACTTAACTCAAATAGTTGGGAAATATCCCAGAAAATAGTCAATAAAAGCAACTATAAATCCATTAACAATGTTAATTAAAATTTGGTATTTGTAACAGACAAACTCCATAGAATTTACAAACAAGAGGCTTGGAATATTTTGGCTATCATATTCAGATGTAAGTCAGAGTGAATTTGGAAAAGCAGTGTCATTTTTATTGAAGGCTGCAGAATTTGATCTGGCCTTTTTTTCCTCCACAAGTACAACTTTTCTCAGAAAACTGAAAAAATGCACACAGTCAATTTAAGGCCAAACAGAAGAAAACAAAAATGCGCACTTTAGTAAAACAAAAGGTCTTGTAGTATACAAACCAACAAGATGAGTGAAATCCACATCCATCCTTCCTCTGCATTTAAAATCCGGGTCCATGCCACTGCAGTGCAATACTATCTGTGATACACACTCTTCTATTATCTTGTAATACTGAGGTCTAACAGAGAACAGATTTTACAAGGTAATAAGAACATGAGCAACCACTTAACTCAACAAGGAGGGTGAAAAAGGGGTGACATTTAATCCTAATTATATGAAACACACAATCATTACTAAAAGGATAAAAGCTGAATGACTTACTGGCACTCTGGCTACCAAAGCACTGGTGCCAGTTTCTCAGAAGAATATATGCAGAAGTTCAAGGCCCCACAAAATATTGGGCACTTATTCACTCTTTACCCAACAATAATCAATAATACAAACACCACCTTTATGTTCAATGCATGCTCTAAGGACTATTTAGGACATTCTCAACAGTGAATTCCATCACTGGAAACAGTACTAATATGCAATTACTTAAAAATGAGTTACTTTAGCTAATTGCTTGATATACAACTCCACATGACAACCTCAGCAATCTCTAAGATTAGGAGATTCTGTGTCCCAAATCATTGTTCTTGATAATGTAATATCTTGCACATCATTTTCACATGCTCTCCAATTTATGATACTCCCAAGCCAAAAGGAAAGTTAAAAAACTGGAGATTTCTCAGGTTATATTTTACTTCTTAATTGTATCAACTTACATATCAACTTTGTTTTATCATCCCCTTACAGCAGAAAAATTATTTTAACACAAGATTTTCTATATGGCACTTGGACACTGCTAAGGCACTGAAGAGCACATAAGAGATGCTTACACTAAAAACACAAGATACAAGGCATGATGTTTTGTATTATTAGTTAGACAATCTTCAAGTTCTTTGAAGTCATGAAGGTATCAAATCTGAATAAAGGAACAAGTGCTCATTGCATTAAGAAATTCCAGGATAAGGGTGTTCAAGTAAGATTCGAGTCTTGAAAAGAAGGATTATTGTATTTAACAGACTTTTTGAAGTATCTTTCTGCTCAAAGTTGATAATAACAACACCAGTAACTCATGCACAGTTCTGAGCTACTCAAGTCTACCAGATGCTGGATTTCTGTTCTTCTCCCTACAGCCTCCAAATAAACTGGCAGCTGACACTTACCGGACATAGTAATCATTTCTGATGAGAAGGAAATGTTGGAGAATTGACAAAAAGTAATTTTCAGAAGAAGTATCTTTCAACATATTATAAAGCAGATGGAACACTTCATTCACATCAGTGGAAACATTGTTAAGGAAATAAAAAAGACTTGATGAAACACCAAAACTTCCACATCCAAACAAATAAAGGCATATGAGAAGGGAAAAAAACCCAAACCTGTAACACAACACAACCCCCACTCCACCCTGTTTCCTAGACTGTTGCTCCTATTGCCCAAGTGAATTTTTTCTACATCCTGAACTGCTACCCTCATTAGTAAACATCCTTTTTTTCCCCACTAAGATAATCCTCAGAAACTGTCCCTTGTTTAGGAATTACTACATTTCATTACCGCTTGGAAAAAATTTTACTACATACTTACTATCATAGAATCCTGTAAACACATTCCACCTGAAGCTTTCATTTTTTTTCTGAACTAACCAGACTACTGGCAAATACACACTAGTTAATTACTTGCATTTTAAGTGCTTCAGAATCTACTAGTCATATTGTTATACCTTAGTTTTAACAACTTGTTTTTCTTCCAACTCATCATCTTCTATGGATGTCACTGTATGTACTTAAGTATTATTGAAGACAACACTTATTAAGCTAAACTCTAGTTGTCAAAACCATCAATTCAATTCCCAAAGACTTAAATTTGACACAAATTGAACTACCAATTTCATTTAAAAGTTCAACAAAACATAGGAAGCAGAAAGACATGTTGAGGAAGTTCCTGACAAGATACACAACTGTGGCCAACTGCACATTAAGTGTTCAAACCTATGACTGATGAAATTAAGGAAGACAACAAGCTGTAACATCATTTCTAAAAAAGGATATTCCATTTCAGCTCTGATATCATTGAGTCGATGTGACAGTTCAATTAAGTCTTCTTCTTTGTTTTCATCAAACACTTTCAGCTGAATATCAAGCTCTTCATTATCCTTATCTTTCAAGCCCTATTTTTCAAGGCATAGTATATCTTAATTTTCTCTTTTATAAAACAACACTTACAGAAGGAAATAATTCCCCCCCTCCCAAAAGGTTACCTCATGACAAAATACAAGATATTAACCTTTGAAACAGGAGTAAGCTGTAACTCAGTATATTAAGTATTTACAAGCAAAGTGAAAAACTACAACAAAAAAAATCACAGTTCAGAGCAGAGAAAAAATGTTTTTCTTGCAAGAAATATAAACCACTTATCTAATACACTTAAAAGACAAGTTCAGCTTCTTCCCAGGCAAAGCACAAAAAAGCAAAGTAGCTCTGAAGCCCTTGGTGTGAACAGGCTCCACACTTCAAGTGAAAATTGGCCTGTAATTGTCTAACTGGATGTGCACAAGCTGAACGGTAACTGTGCATGTTCCCCACAAAAGCAGAAATTTGTATAACTTCTGATGTTCAAAAACCAGATACGGTCACTGTGAATCTGGACAGATTAAGAGAGAAATACAGATCCCCTTTCCTGATTTTTTTGTGGAAGATATGAATACATTTCTTGAAAATTTACCCCTAAGCACAGATAGGAACACGATGTCATCTTAAGATGCTTTACTAGTAAAGGAAATCGCTTTCTAATGTAAAACATAAAAATTCAATCCTCCTTTATGTTCATTCCCTGCAGAATTAGTCAGTCATCTCAGCAAAAATGTATATGATAATTAATATCTTACAAATTAACAAGCAGCAAGATGGCATTACCCATTTTAGTTGATATTACAGGTTACAAACTAGAGAAAAACTAGTTAGAAAAAACTAACCTTGAGACAGAATTTCAGCACAATAACCTTTTATAAAATTTTAATCACTGCATATTGTTTTTAAATTCATTTCTCTATGTCAGTGCACTCTACAAAATTTGCTGTCACCATTTATTACATTTATTTGTCACCTAACTCACGCCAATTCTTAAAGTTTTTAAGGATTTATTGACTGTGTAAACTAACTTACTTTTTAATCTACTGAAAAAAAGACTTCTTCAGATTTCAGATGTTCTATTATGGTAGCTCCATGATATAAAACTAAATACATACCTTCAGGAAAATTAACATACACACTTCATTAAGTTTCAAAACTCAGTATCTTAAAGCCTGAAGGTTTTCCTTCCTGACAAATGCTCATGACTCAAAATTTCAGTTACAGCTGTATAGTTACATTCCAAATAGAAGCAGGTAACTCTTTCTCCCTACTTCTGAGTATCTTAAGTATAGATATTTGATATAAACAGAATGGTTTCTTGGTTATAAATCTATTCCTCAATCACAGATATTGATAAACAGCCATATCCATAAAGGGATTCTTTATTATTCATCTTTTGTGCATCTGCATGAAGACATGTAGTCTCTAAGATAATGGAGTCTATTTGACTTATCCTTCAAAATTCCAACTGCCTTCTTGGAACGCAGATTAAAGAACAGATTTCACAGGCAACAACAGAAACAGCATATACAAAGGAAGTAAATCTAAGACTGGTTCCACACCCAGAGTCATGCCCACTGCATGTTCTTTGAGCTCATTATGCTCCATGAGACTACCCTAATTTCATTCCTAATACAGTGACTTGCTTCAACTACTATTGTGCTTTACACAGCTATAGAGAATCTACATTTTTAACTATGCAGAATGAAAGCAGATTTGGATTGGTAGTCCTTCCCCAGATGTTACCTTGCCCATGCCTAATCACACACATCTGCTACTCTCAGTAAAATGATTTGGTTCTCATCAAAAATCATGAACAGTTACATGACTGCGATCAAGTCCCATACACAAATTACTTACAGGCAGTATTTTCTTCAGGCCACAACGTAAAAATTCATTTCTCAGGTGTATCCTGAAATCAAGATCTTCTGGAGAAGTAACAAGGGCATTGATGAGCTGCATACATGCTACCTGTTATCAGAAATACAGACACAAACTTTTAGTATGTAGAGAATGAAAACAAATGCAGTCTTTAATTGTAATCCAAATAAAAGAAATAGATACTACTTATTATGTGGCACACATGCAAGACTTGCAACATCAAATACTCTTCCATCTTCATCCTGTGAGAGCTTATGTCAAAATTGCTGTATCAAAATTGTAACAAAGGATCGCGCTGAATTTCAAGAAGTTATTCCTGCACTACAGTTCCACACTGCAACTCCTCTTTCTCCTCAGTATTCAGTCTAAAAACCATCTGTTTTTACAGTAATTCAAAACTAAAAAAGAAATAAAAAGGAAAAAAAGAAACCTACAAGCACCCATCCACAAAATAATTCACATCACCAGGTGTGTTTCCTACTCCCACACAGCACTTCTATGAAATGCCTGAAGTCTCAGGATACTGGCTAATGCTTTAATTGAACAGCTGTGAACTTCAACTGATTTTCTTTAATACAGGTAGACAATAGAATAATGCCGAAAGTGCTGATACACATTAAAAGACTGAAAAGGGACTCCAGGGAAATAATCAAGTTTGGTAAAAGATGTTAATCACAAACAGAAACAGCATTAGAGTTGAATAAATAAGTAAGTAAAAAACAATGGCAGCAGAGAAAAAAAAAAACTCAGAGAAAAGCACCCTTCCTGTTTTAATTACATTCACTATTTAGTTTTAATGGAACACCTTATGCAGTCTTAAATTTCTATTAAAACTCTCTTTTCAAAGGCACTTCCTTTATACAGCTGCATCTTCAGATAGTGCAGTATCATCATGCCCGCTTGAATGATTCTTGTTATTTTACTGCTATGACATGACTTAACAAGCCAAAGTACATGTCCAATCTGAAATTAATAGAGAGAAGAGGTGCCATCTGCTATGATTGCTTTTGCCAGAAGAGACTCCAGCTTAATGGCTTGTGCTAATACATTACAAGTAAAGAACGATTTTGTCAGAAAAAAAGTTAATGAGTCTTGCAATTGCACCTTTACTGAGGTTTCAGTGGTGGGGGAAGCAGGGGAGCAGGAATGTTGTGTGGTTCTTTTTTGTTTGTTTTGCATCAACAAGGTTATAAGGTAGGAGATGACTTCAAAATTAATTCTTTTGTGATAGCATTATTAAGACTAGAAGTTCATTTACAGAAACTTACTGAGCATCCTTAACTCATGAGCTCTCAAAATAAAGAGCTACTGATGGTAAAGACGGTGCCAAGACAACTATAGCTGACATATATGATCCAATAATCCAAAGAAGTTATCCCTTCCATGCAGGCATACCTGTCCTGCTTGCATTCCACATTAACATATCTTTCAGCCACAGTAGCTGAAATACAGATTCTAGCAATACACGATTTGTATGAATACTGTATTAGGAGAAAGAAATAAGTCAAAGTCATCCTGTAGTAAGGGTACTCAGACACTTGGGTCTCCATGTGAACATCTGCAGTTAAAAAACTAAGCAATTTTAAAACCTTGCATTTCAACAGCAACCAAAACTCTCTAGGTGTATACAGAGAATATAAGCTGCCCTCCAGCGACATATAAGGACCAATAAGCATATGACATGACTAGGATCATGATTTATTATTTTACAAAAATGTTTAGTTTCAGGGTTTTGTTGTTGTTGTTGTTGTTTTGTTGGTTTTTGTTTTCCCAACTCTGAAGATAATGTGGCTGATGAAGGCCAGATGTCATTATTTCATTTCCTGGAAAATTTCAGTTTAAAAGAAAAAAGAAAAAAAGCCACGCACCCTTCAAAACACTTAACTACCCCAAGAAGATCTGTGCTCATCTATTGCTTCATTCAATAATGTTAACAAAAAGGTGAATACTAGACAGTATGTTCTTGCCATAAATATTTCAAACAGTAAGATACCTGAACTGTGTGCTCAGTTAAGGAATTCTGGGTTTGGTTCCAAATTCAACTCAAATAATCACTTCAAGACCACAATCTAAACCTGTTCTGTCTTTTCACAAATACATTAATTTGAGGTCATCATTTAAAAGACTAAGTACGGGAATTTTAATTTTCACTGTTTAAATACACAGCGCAACTTAGGAGTACTTCTTCACACTTCTTCCCTAAACCCAAAAGACAGAGAGCACTGCCTTCAAATCCTTAAACACCAACTTCCTCAGGTCTCCAAGAAGAGTAACTAAAACACTCAAGAGGACAGAGGTGTATTTTTATGGGTCCCATAAAGCACATGAAACTCCTGGTCAAGAAGATTAAGCAGTGACCAGTATAATCAAAGGCTTTCACACACGTATTGCATGGGCATTTCATCTGGCACCCAAGAGAAGGAGTATCAGTAATTTGTCTCTTTTTATTAAAGACTACTTAATCTTGCTTTTGCAACAAGGAAGTGAGTTTCTTGGTTTCACACTGTCAACAGTTAGCAAATCTATTATCTGCAGGCCGTTTGCATGTATTTTTCGTCTTTTACGGACCATAGGAGTAAAAGCTCCAAAAGAGTCTGCTGTTAAATAATTTAGATATCATAAAAGACATGTTTTTTCTAGTATTTAGATTATTTACCAAGTAATAGTAAGCACACAAAATATTAAACCCACCTGCAGCTGTAAGAACTCGTGGTTTTCCAGTCCTTCAACAATCTGAGAAAAACGTTCCCTGTTGTGCCTTTCAGCAGCAGTTGTTATAGCACCTAATAGTTTGTCCAGACTAAGAGAAAGACAAACTGTCAAAAAGTGTACCACAGCCAACCTTGTTTTAAAGATACTTAGCTCAACAATTACACAACTCAAGATTTAGTGCACTGACAATCAGAATGCATTTATCTACACTATATCATGTTGGTAACAAAGAACCCATGGTGAAATATATGTAACATTGATGTTGAATTAAAAACTAAATCAATAAATCTCAAAATTATGGTGGCATCCAGTTAAGAAACAACCAGTGAGAGGGGGGAAGCAACCTTTACCTTTGCAAGACTGTGCACTAGGTACTAGCTGACATGTTCAACAACTAGGTGTGATAACAAATTGTCTTTTCAGAAATTAAAATCTTTTTATGTATTCACTGCATGAAAAATAAGGAGTTTGCACCTTTTTACGTTCAGTAAACAATGGCACTCAGTACTTCCAAGTTAATATATGCAAACTGATTATCCTTGCTTTAAAAAGCTCATGGACAAGTGCTACATAACTTGAACTATTCAAGACTTCAGCTAAAAATGTAAATCTTTTTTCCTCTCGTCAAATTGGTTCTGTTTGGTTAGGGAGGCAATAGTTCTAAAAAAAAATTAAAAATAAAAATTTTTTTTTTCTGTGTATATTATTATTTTGTGAACTACTGAAAAATTTTAGCAGTTCCAAACCAGCTCATCTTCTCCAGGGAGATGTCCCAGCCTCAACCCTCCCTACAGTAGTAGGCTCAGCAGTGCACCACGCAAACACACGTTGTTTAAATGACAGCTTTCCTTGTGGCAATTAACAGTTTACAATTTCTGATCACACTCAGAGATATTAACAGAGTAACTTTTATACTTCATTTTTTTCAGTAGCCATTTATGAACTGTTATAGCTCATTAAGTCTTGTATTCTACACACTAAGCAATCACAGTCCAATTAAGCCATGGGGTTTAGATCTCTGCTCATTTTCTTCTGTCTGATTTAACATTGAAGTAAGGCATCCAAAGAGGTACATTTCTTCTTATTTAAACTAGATTAGGAAAGTAAAGACTTAGCATGTCTTTCACTGACAAGTTTTCTCATCTGTGTCCAAACTCAGAACTCATGAGCACTGGAAAAAAAAATTAGTCTTTATGTCTTTACTTACATATTTTCCTCTCCAACAATGCAGATAGCAGAAAGTATTTTCACTGTTTCAGTCATCATATGTGGTTGCTTCGGATCAATTGCTCTTGATAACAGCAAAAGACTTCTTTCATCTCCTAGAATTCTTTGTAATCCGTACTTAAGAGAAACAAAAAGCTTACAGTGAAAAACTTGCATTTGCCTTGAATACATCTTTGGGCTTCAGACCCTTAGTAATCTCCTCATAGCTCCTCCTCCCCATTTGAAGTTTGGCGACACTCTACTAAAGCCTCCAGGCTATCACAGCTTGAGGACACAAGTCATCCCTTCCTATCTTATATTTAAAGCTTTTTCATAACCAAGAGAGTTAGTTTTTAAGAAAGATACCACATCCTTTAAAATCAGGTGTCCACCAAAAGACAGTTCAGTCTGATTTTCTGTCTACATGTGAAATCTCAACAGTATATAAATTTCTTTTTTTTTCTCCTGTAACAGTTTTTGACACATTGAAGTAGTATTTCACATAATGACCAACAGAAACCAAAACACCTTTCTGAAACAACTACCTTTCGTAGTATACATAGTATACATTTTATGTATAATCTATTTAATTTTCTTCAGAAATAAACCCAAAAAATTCCATGTTTTGAGATCTTACTAAACCAAGTAGCAGTAATTAATACTAAATGCAATGCACAACTCTATCTGCTATAGGTGGGGGAAAATAAATCACTATAACACTTTGTTATATTAATTGAAAGTGTACTGGCATCTGAATTTATAAAGAAAACATTTCCCTTCAATTTCTTAAATTCATTTCCCAACTCACTTGTCTGAAATCCATACTATCATCCTGTGTTTCTCAAATATTTTCCTTCCAAAAAACTAGTAGCAGCTAGCAAAACTAAGGGAAAATGGCTATTCTGAAAGGTGCATGAACAAGACTCAACAAGTCACATTACGTTTAAGACCTACACTTCCAGAGTCTGCTGACACTGGATATACAAGCTTTCTTTCCTTTTCTGAGATTCAACAAGCTACATCTATCTTGAAGTCAACAAAGCGCAATCATACTACAAGTATCTGAATTTGAAGTATTTCTTACTTTATTGTTCATAAACGCTTTGAGGCACTGGATAAGTTTATGTTGATTCTTCTTATCAATACTTTCTTGCCTTAAATGAGAAAAACAATGTAAGTTCAAGCAATCCTCACAAGCACCTCCACCCCTCCCTTTGGATGATCTGAATCCTTACTGTTTCTTGTCCAGAAGCTTTTCCAATGCATCCAACAGAAGTCCAAGGCCTTCATGTCCAAAATTGTTAACCCAGCTGGAAAAAGAAAAATGCTTTTAGTATTTCTTCAAACGTAAAAACTTGGCAAGCTGTACCTCCAGTACTGCTTGTACACCTGTGCATAGATGCTGCTTTAAATCTCAATTCCCAAGAAGTCCTGGTACAACAGCCAAGAGAAATGCTTCCAACAACCAGTACCGCTGTGAAAGGTGAGCAGGTATTACAGACAGTTGCAAATAATTCACTCAGTGTGCTGAGAACTACTTTCTCATGCTAACAGGCATTAGCATAATTACTCTGGTTTCTAAAAAAGCACCCTACAACTTTTTATTGCTTAGCAAAAACAGCATGGTGAAAACCACAGCAGATATTACTTACCTGACCGGATTACTTGTCAGAGACACTCTCAAAGACTCTAAACAATTAAGAAGCTTCTCCTCTGAAATTCCAGATCGCAATTCATGAATATATTCTTGTGAAGACAATGTACATTCGTGCTTGCTGTTTTTCAGTCCACCCTACCACAGAAGACAGAATGCTGCTTAATCTTGTACTAATCATAGTAGCACTTAGATAAGAACATATAAGGTCAATATTTCCATACTAATTTTAAAAATCACCATTTCCCCTGTACAACTATTAAAGCTACTTAACTTCTATGTGTCTTAAGTGTTTAATAATTTAGGTCTTGCCTCATGAGAGTAAATATATTTCTTGAACCTTGTTCATTTCTTTAAGTGCATGTACTAGACCTTGGACATAAACATTCAACTCCATCATTTATTTACATATCCAATTGCTAGACTTTTCCATTTAACACCTACTTCACAACACTATGAAAAACAACCATAAACAGAGAGACACAAAATAACCCACACTTGTTCTTATGTTTGTCTCATCTTTCCCACTTCAGAAAAGCTGTGTGACATCACTATGGACATATCTTGACTCTGAAATTAGTTCTCTCTCTTCCAAAAGTGAATGAAGAAAGTAAGCCACTGAAAAGGACTTGGAAAAGGAGCAGGTAAAGGAGCAGTAAATCGGTGTTTTCACAACCATGCAACTGCAGGACTCAATTTCTTGCTGTGCCGTAATTTCTAATTCAGACATCGATAGACGAGACCAGTATAGAGGATCTTATTTGTTACAAAGATAATTGAAACATTTGACGAAGAGTTCATCTCCCTGCTGAGGTGTCCTTATAGGAAAACAGCCACTAACAGCTGTTTCCATATTAAGATACCTGATAATCAGGTTTTAGAGGTGTAGTATTCAAAACCATGAACAACATAGAAAACATTTTACTGAAGGGTGCAACTAATCTTTTGTCCAGCTCTGACAAGCTGCAGAAAAGTAGGCTTATCTCAGAAGAGTGATTAACACGCAATTCCTAAAGCTCCATAGCTCTAAATGTGCTACTGAAGATAACCTTATAAAGATGTCATGGGTGTAAAGCTAACCTGAAGAGCGCTTGACCTAAAACAGGATTGACATGGTCTGAGTTCACTAGGAACTGCTCTGACTACTGCTATCTTCTAACTGCCTCTCTTTAAAAAAGAAAAAGTGTACTTTTTATGAAGGCTTTGGTTTGTTTTATTCAAATCCTTACTGTTGATTTTCCTGGACTAATCAACTTAAAAGACATTTCATGCTGCCATACTTAGTACCTTTAGCTGAACAAGATGTCAGTTACATATCAAAGGACCAAGACAGACAAACATGATGAAATAGGCTATCAAGGAACCATCATCTCTTTATTTAGGAAGTTGATAGTGACAGATATTCTTCCACAAGGAAAAAAGGAAATAAATGGGTGGAGGTTATCTTTGCAAGAGTAGGAACTGACTTCGAATCTGGTATGTTAACACTACACATTAAAAATCATAATAGCTCAGAGAAATCACCACTCTGGAAGACCATATGGTTAAGAAGTAGCACACAGAACAGCTTTATGCCATTCAATGCAATGAACAGAAACAAAGGTTTTCTGTGTAACTCATGTACACTATCTGCAAAAGACTGGATAAACTTTTTGTCATTTCAGACAACAGCAATTCCCCAAACCTGAGGAGTAAAAGAAGATAACAGAAGCACTGCTGGACACCACAAAATCTATACAGAGATGAGATAATGGCAGCTTCAATCAACTGCCATTCCACATTAACCCAGACTCTGAAAAGCACTCTAGAAGGAAGGATGTATTTGTTTCTCAGAAAGGATTTTTTCCCTTGGTTCACCCTTCCATCATAGTCTGTTGCAAGTGCCAAAGGAGATTCCTATGCAGATGTGGCATTTAAGGTCTCTGCTGTTGTTCAGGTTTTTTTCCATAGTTAAACAAAGGCATGCTCCTGCTGCCTTCTATTTCTGTGTATCAAGGACACAAGTGGGACCCCTCTCCACTTCCCAGGCCCTTGTTTCCAGAAGCTTGAGGGACTAAACAGCATCATCTCCTAAGCCTCCTTACGTGCCTTATAAGACAAGCTTGAGTTATTCGTCATTGCCATTACTAAGCACCTTTACATGCACAAAATTCAGAACCATCTCCTCTCCCTTCTTTCTCCTCACTTCCCTATTCCTAGAGATTGACCGAAATACTATTCTTAAAATATGGGATGACTTCACATGAATCCCATTTTAATACATACCTTCCTCATTTACTTTTAAGCACAAGGTCTCAGTGAAAGATATTATTTATATGAGAGCATTTAATAAAATGAAGGCAAGGCACAAAGAAACTTGGAGGCTTAGATCCCACACCAAAACTTTTACAGATTAAATCAATGCATAAAATGGTCATAAAATTATTTCTAAGATATTTCTGGTTACACAGAATCATCCAGAATCACAGAATGGCAGTGGTTGGAAGGAACTTCTGAATGTCAAGTCCAACCTCTCTGCTAAATCAAGTTCACCTGAAGCAGACTGCAACATACCAGAGCAGTACATTCGCTGTACTGAAATTAAGATACGGAATTATTCATTTGTGACAGTTCAGGTGAAAGCCTGGACCACCCATCTAAATATCCTTCTTGAAGGAAGCTAGAAACAATGAACTTTTCATTGAAAAAAAACAAGCTTAAGGGAACTATTGGAAGTCTCACAAAAAAAAAAAAAGGTATGAAAAAAAAAGTCTCCTACCTCCCTTTAGCAAGAAAGGGCTAAAAGCAAACAATTCAGATCTGTGTGCAGGACAGAGAGTGTTTAAGGCACAATAGTGACAGAGATAGGACAGCCACCTTACAATACAGGATATAGTGAAAGATAACAAGCATTGTTTTCTCTCTATATGAGCACCAAAAAAAAAAAATAAAACTTGAAAACTGGGCAACAATTAAATATTTTAAAGACTTCTATTTCACTTCATTGTAATTTACTTGGACTCTAGGTGATCTCTAAGTTGTTAGCTAGACAACAAGATATTCCTCACTCAGGACTTAGCACATGCACAGCTTTATACTGTACAAAGATGTGCCACCAGAGGCCTGGAAACAAGCTTGAGAACCAGTATCTCACAAAACAGAGAAGCAAAAGCACGTTGCCCTCCATGGAGAAATACAGAGGTATTTTATTTACTTGGTGGCGAAGAACTGTAGAGCACACCTGAACCACATGGATGGGCTGTAACACTTAAATACAAGATTAGAAAAACTTGCACAAATTACTCATCCATCAGGCACTAGACAACTGAGGTATCAACAGGACTCAAGCTATAACCAAGTTCAGGTGAAGAAGTTAGAAGTATATCGTTTCCATGAGACTCTGTACACTGCAGTGAGGAAGCTGCAAGTCAGCAAACTGAATAGAAACCTACTACTAGCTACTGCTATCTCATTCACTATACATCTGTTCCACAATTCAGAAAATAAATTCTCTTAGAAACAAACAAGTAAGTGGTAGCAGCATAATTATTAATGAAGTGAAAGTGAAGTTATTGCTTACAGTTTCCCCCTCACCAATGGCTAACTGGAGCATTAACAACACAATTGTCTTTCAGTTTCAGGCAAAGAAACAGCTATATTTTAAGTAGGGTACAATAAAGTCAGGAAAGACAGGTTGTTTGGGGACTCTGGGGTGGTTTGTTTGTTTGTAGTAAAACAATACAAGCATTCTCAAAGACTTTTTTTTTAGCCACATCTGCACTAGTTGTTGCACAGTTGACTTGAACAGTATCCTTGCTAAACTATAAAGGAAACCATCAGCTCCCTAACTATCCACTAGATGTTCACACACTTCATACCCACTGTACTTATCCACCAAATACATTCATTCAGCCCACTGAAACCAGAACTATTAAGGTAATCCTACTTTAAACATCTATATTAATGCCTTACAGAGAAACAGAAGATGCACAGCTGCCACTTCATTGCAATTATGGCTGTCGATAAAAGCAAGGAAAGGTTACTTGGCTTTCAGCAAAAACACTGGTGGGCATCAGTCCTTCAGATCCCAAGTACAACTTCAAGTAAGCTATAGCTCTCAAGTCCTCACTAGCAGACATTTCTCTTCTCCACAACTGTCACTACAGCTCAACATCCCCATGAACAGCCCAGAACTCTTCTCCTCTCTAGGCACAACAAATTTGTAGATTTTCAGGTAAAGAACTACGTATGCCAGCAGATGCAATCAACTCTCTAAAAGAACTCCTATAAAAACATATTGATAAGCACCACAGCAAAACACATGCATTCTGTAAGTAATAACATGCAGAAGCCATAATCATAAGACTGGCATTCCTTTTTTCACTATGCTGCGAGTTATCTGCACAAAAACATGCTTTTAATATACAACTATTCTTGTTCTCCACCCAACCTCAAATTAAAAGGTATGGGGAAGAAAGCAGATGCTATAGAGTTTCTTCATTACCCATATACTAGTCTCCTTCAGAAAGTCATCTCTTCACAAAGCAGCTGTCTAGGCAAATTCACGTCATGAGGAAATTGCATGGCAGGAATTATTTGAAACTGGCTTTAACTCACTGAACTGGAGAATTAATAATTTGTCCCCCTAAAGAACAAATATCTTTAAGTGCCTTTATTCTGCATATTTTCTCAATAAGCGTAAGAGCCAGTACAGTGTACAAAAGTAAAAAGTACTGGTGAGTACAGGCAGAAAAAGTCTGTTTAAAGACCACTCTGAATAAAAACAAAGCCAACGGCAATTTCCTTCTCCCTGTGCAGTGTATCCTTAGTTTCGTATGACTGCTTTCAATAACAAGCAAGAGAAGCCTCAATTCTATTTGTTGCTCACAATGAGCAGATGAATTATCAGTGAGTCTGAAGTATTTGAAAATAGAGTCCTGAAAACTGAAAAACAAATCCTTCAGAAGCACAACCAACAATCTTAAACTGCTAAAATAAACACGATTGAGGTAGTTGTTTATTATTTTGATGTTTAAAAAGGATTCAATTGTGCCCAATGAACTTCAAGATAAAAGTAAAAATATTCCAGCCTTATCTCTAAAAAATTGGAAGTGTATTCATAAGGAAAAAACAAAACTATCATGTTGATACTCACCTGAACTTTACTTCCGACTATCTGCATGCAGTGGTCAGCCAAGAGAGGTTATTGTGTAAAAAAGATAATAATAATAATACATAAATAAAAGTACTTAGTAGGACGTAGCATCACACAAATTTTTCAGTGTTTAATCATTAGTAGTAGTTACATTTTTTTAATTGCTATATTGTTCAAGAGTTAGAACTTCTCAACAGCAAGACAACAGCTCTGCAAGTAATTTGCAATTCTCCTGTTCCACTGCTGAACCATCAGCATTTTACACACTCACAAACCACTCAATGTCCAGTTTGACATCTGCACGTTGGAAGATGAAAAGAAATGCCATTTTGTTAAAATTATCAGGTCAGCTGTTTTACATATGACACTGAAAAACACACTAAAAACCTCATGGCACACTGACTTTCTTGTACATATAGCAACTTCATGCATTATGGAGCTTTTGAGCTATTCAGATGATGTCATCACTGAATTCAATTAAGTTTTCATAATCAAAATCATAGCCTACAGTTATAAATCTAACTTGCATTTCAGAAAATCTCATGTGGCATTTTTCCCTCAACTGCTCAGTATGGATGCTTTTAATTACATGGATAATTAAACAGTGATTTTCAGAATGACATCTTCTCTTTTCTACCATGGAACAGCATCTCTCCATATTCATGAAGCTGACTTCCCACAGAAGAACTCTGTATAGAGGCAGAACATCTCTGCCCTGTTGTACAACCTTGCCCAAATGACCACATTCCTGTGAACAAGAGTATGGACTTCTGCTTCAATACTACAGGCCTTTCTTGGCCAGCAATCCAACAACAGCCAGTCTGTACAATAACTTCGATCTGATTATGTTGTGAGATCTGAATTTGACTTTATCTGTTCAGTCTCTGTCGTCTTCATTTTATACTCTTGTCTTTCCCGTTATTTTTTTAGGAACTCTTTCAGAAGGCAGAAGTCCCTGCAAGTCTTTCACAAGTGCCTCTTCTCCACCCTTCCTGGTAAAGCTTCCTCTAGAGCCACAAAATGAATTATCATCATCAGACATTCTCTTATTTTACTACCTTCTCTCACCAATCCTCAACAGTATGGCAAATAAGACAAAGTTCAGCTCCAAAGCAAAACTCTGAGCCTTCACCATTTCCCAGGTATCATTTTCACAGTCAACAATTTTCGTCTTGCAGTCAGAGAAGCAATCTGAAGCCCAGACAATCACATCATATGAAAGCATCCATCTTCCTAGCTTCTATACTTCCTCCAACTCCCAAGGAAAAGGAAAGCTTTTTTCATCCACAGAAAATCAAGGTTTCTTTTTCACTCAGAACTCTGACAACAGCACAATGTTTCAGAAAAGCATGGTCAACATGCTGCAGATGGCACACAAAGCAGGGAAAATGAAGCATCAAATTTAAAAATAATTTGGTTAAGACAATATCAGCAAATGACAGTGATGTTTTCAAGGGAGAGGAGAGAGCTCCAAAGCCTAACTAAAACAAACATGAAATGAAGTGGAAGAAAAGTCACAGCAACTTTTAAGTGTGTTCTGTGAGCTCTAAGCAGAAGAAAAAGCTTAGGTATTTTCAGCATAAAAAAAGGAAGCCAGATGAACAATTATCTGTAACTACAGGAAAAGACAGAAAATATTAAGAAGGATCATTTTGAATGCAATCAGCATTTTCATGGAAGACAAGCCTGAAGATGGCCTGAAGAAACAGTTTTACAGTTTGTGATGCAGTAAAAAATAGGTGAAGACTACAATTTAACTGAGCAGAACAGAAGTTTAAACTAAGCAAAATACAAAATTTACTGTGAAAATGAGGTTTTGCTTTAGTGTAAGATCCCAATCAACATTTTACCCAAGAGTTCTGTTCCTTTCACGTTTAACTCCATTAAGAGGTTAACTATTTAAAAGTTCAATTAGGATAACATACCACAGGAAAAAAAAAAATTCTATTTCAGAAGAACCTTATATTATTCCATTCAAATGCTGTGATTTGATTGCAGGAAGGACTTTCTGAAGCACACAGACTTTGACACAATTGCCTTTTCCAATAGGAAAAGCATTCTGCATATGCATACTGGTGCTAACTTAAGTTCAAAGCTCACATTCACGTACAAGGGCATTTGAGAATTTTATATTGCTTTAAAAGTAGTTAGCATGTTCTGGCAAATGCATGCCCAGTGCTGTTAAGGTTCCCATGCTGCAGCACATAAAGTGGCAGTGATGCAATCTGTTAATGTTCTCAAGTTAGCCATGCAATGCAACGGTAGCCATGCTTTTCTTACTCAGCCACAAAACTATGGTGCATAAGGCAGCTGCATTTCATTACCAGTATCTAAGAGATCATCTTTGTCCAATTACTTTTTGGGGAAGAAATGTAAGCACTGTGAATCTTTTTACTGCTTCAATAAAAGACTTTTGCTTACTATGGAAATTTTAAGATTTAACATTGATCATCAAGGAAAGACAAAAACCTTACAAGACACAATCAATAGTTCCCAAGCATAGTCTAGGCAAAGTATATTAACAGGAAAATTCATAATACTCAGTGCATAAACTTGAATAATTTCCCAATATCTTGTATAATTTACTAAGGGCTTTAAGCATTGGATTCCTTCCAGGACAGACTACAAGACTGTGGATTTTGGTTAAGATGAACTCATGCAGGAACATCGCTCCCTCCAGAAATTTAAATCATCATTTCCATATTATAATGCAAGTTTTTTTTCCCTCATTTCAGTTTAGAATATTTAATAGAAAGCATTTGCATTCAATAATTGCATGTCATTTTTTAAATTTTTTAAAATTTAGTTCTGCAGAAAGGATTTTAGAGATTAAAAGAAAAACAAGTCAACTAACTGTACTGCTTGCAGTCCATGCTCATAGATTCATTAGGCAGACAACATAATCTTATTTGCCAGTTTGTTTCACTATAAAATAGATTATTTAATGCTATCTTTATTTAGCACTCAGACTTGGCTCTATAGAGCTGCCAGCAGTGCTGCCATTATGTATTTGAACAATTATTTTGCAGTCTTCTTCTCCAGTAACCTTTTATTGCTAACAATAACTTCAAAAAATTTAATTTTATTTGAAAATTAGGATGAATCTCATAAGCATTGACTTATTTTATCACTTGAAGCATACTAGTGCCTCTTGGATACACAATGTTACCCAACTACTACTGTATGTTCAGTTTCCTCAGAATTCACCACTAGCTTCTTTTAAATTCTTCATACAACATATAGTATAATAAATAGGACAAAACATTACAACATATATATATATACAAATAAAACAGCTATATATGTGTGTATACACACACACACACACCTGTTATATATACACACAGACACCTGTTTTATCTAACATTCACTCACTTCTGTGGCATATTCTCCTTTGGTAAGAGTTACATTTGTCATAGTCAATCTTTAATACCTTACTGTTGTATAACAAATTACAGAATCACAGAATTGTGAGGGTTGGAAGGCACCTCAAGGATCATCCAAGTCCCAACCTCCCTGCCATGGCCAGGGACACTGCTCACTAGATCAGGTACTAGGTAATACTACTATTAGTTCTACTGCAGAAGATAAATTGTAGCTCTCCACTATTTCAAAAGTTTTTTCTCCACCTCAACCAATGCTGGGGCATCCAGTCATTCTCTTACACTTCTGGCACCCCAAAGCAAACTTCAGTAACTCTGAATGAAAGATCCAGGTATTAATCAATTAACTTCAGTACAGAGGATGATCAACACAATGAGAAGTCTGAGTATGTCTTTTCCTATTCAAAATATAATTTGAAACTCATTTTAAGATCATCTTTTCACTAAAGGATTTTTTTTTTCAATCTTGAGAACATTTCTTATGAGTATTCAGAGTCCTAAAGCCAGCTACGATACTCAAGCTAAAATATTTCATTTGCAAATACTCTCAATATTTTGGATTCTCTGCTTCTAACAGCAAATAGTACATCTAGCATGCATGTTACTAATCCAACTATGAAGTCATGCTTTTCCTTCCAAAACCTTTCAATACAAAAAACTTCCTAAGACTAACTCCAAAGAACTACCCTAAGGTTCCAACCACTACTCTACATCACTTGGATTTGCAATTTCTTATGCTTTCCAAGGAAGTATCAAAGCTTTAACTTGTCCAGCAACAGACAGACTACTCTTCAGATGCATCTGCAAGCATTTTAAAATATATTAGTACACATATTTTATTGTACCTACCCCTCTTCAAAGATAAATCCATCCTGAAAAACTGGGAAGACTCAAGTCTGAAAAGCTAAGCCTCTCACTTTCATCTCTGCTGCAAAGGTGACTACTTACGGATTTGGCAGTTGCAGATATGTACTGGACAACCATCTCACGTTTGGTGGTCAAGTCTTTATCTCTTAAAGGAGCTTTTCTTTCTTCATTTAGATTCATGTCTTCCTGTAAAGAAAGAGGCCACAGAACAATCAAGAATCTATTTCATGCTTTATTGTTAATTTCATACTCCTTTTCTTAAACACATGACTTGTTTTTAAACATACAGAATTTTCTGTCTGAAAACATGAATCTGTTCCAACTAATATATTTAAAACAAACCTGAAAACCTAAATACTCTGCTAGATTACATCTGTCTATTTCAACATAACAGAGGATGTAGTTATTACTAGTCATGACTAGTCTTGCCATTATAAGTCAGAACAAGTTCTATTTAGCAACTAAGACCAGTAAATGTCACTGCGATAACTTGCTCACTAAAAGCTTTTGCAAATTATTAGTCTCTGTAAGACAGACCTATTGCCTGCTTCGATTAATACTACTTGGACAAGTAAAAAATTTATCTCTTAATCTAATATTCTAATGAAGCAAGTATTAATTAACTCTTAACTGATTTTTCAAAAGAGATTCACAACTTCATTGAATAGAGAAGAGCTACACAATCAACACGACACTTCTTAGGTCATATTGACTGTATAGAACTTCACAGCATCCTTTGAGAATGATACAGAAAAGAGTATTTCCAACAATACTCAAAAGGCTGAATTTCCTGATACTTTGTGTATCAACATCAATGTGTGTAGCAGAGCTCACACACATTCACTTCAAAAGTTTGTTTTGTTATGACTAATAGAAAAAGCTTACTTGTGAGTACAATCACAAACCTTGACAAAAACAACAGAAAATATTCAAAATCATACAAATTTTAGCTTTCTCTACACTAAGATTTTATTAATGGAAGTGACTGCTCTCCAAAGGTATTTACTTCAGTTGATTTTAAACTATGCTTCAACAGCAGTGTCTAACTACTTCAATTAAGGTCTACAGAGGTTATCTGATCAAGTCAACAGCTGGAGATTTTTATTTCTGGCTTTTGCCTTTTGCTTTCTCTGTAGAAATAGACCGAGTAATTTAAACATATGTAATACTAGTACTCCATCAGGTATTCAGTTGTCTTATGTGTCAATTTAAACAGGTCAGGCCTATGCTACAAAGTCCCAAGGAGTTAGTATTTGCAAAATGATGGTATTTTAAATCACTACTGCAGATTAATTGCCAACATAAAAACAATTTAAAACCTCAAAAAATAAGGTAGCATGTTATCTCACCATCATCTTTTCAAAGAGATCCATAACTTCTTTTTCTGATAAGTTCATACAACGCTCATCTACAAGTGCCTGGGCAAGTGGAATTTCACTTATAGAGGGCTGAGAGTCAATAGGATGTTGAATAAGAGGTTTCTCTTTTTTCACTGCCGATCTTCTGAAGCTTGTTATTCTGTCACGCTGCAAAGACATCCATTGAAAAATAAGCAGAAATGGAAATACAGGAAAGCAGCCAATTAAATGGCAGCAATACGCAGATTTTTAGTTAATCCAAGCAGCAGAGTTAGAACTCAAAACTGAACTGTAAGTAAAAATAATCTAAGATTCAGAGATTAGTTTTCAGACGAAGACAACATTTAAGGTGAATTTATGAGGGGTCTCATGCAAAGGGGATATAACTATTTCTCACTATTTCCAAAGTATTTCATCTATATGCTTAACTTTCAGCATCTCAAAATCTTGAGTTCATCTCCTCACATTACTGCCTAATTATCCTGGTAGTGAATAAATATAGTACCACAAAGGTAACTTCCAAGCGTTCCTTCACCTGAAAAGCTAGAAGTCTTTGGAGGAAAATTGAAAAAGCCAGCGTTAGGAAGAAGGTACTCACAAGTTCATCAGGCTTATAAAAACACCCTGCTGAAGTAAAAGTTTATAGAGGAATTAATGCTCCAAGAACAGTTTATACCACCTTGAAATTTTTTTTGAGTGCAGACTCCTGAAATTAGCGTGTAATTTTAAAAAGCCATTTAATGGATTACTGACACAGAAGCAGCCAGTCATATTTAACTAACACAAAACAGACATTAGTGAAAGCATATCATACGGTCTGCAACAACCTTTCACAGGTTAGGGCTGACTTGTTTATATCTTACACCAAACCCCCCACCTTTGGTTTTTTTAGAGCATGCCTGCGCAGTTAATTTGTTAATATTGGAAACAACTAACAAGAGCACCTTCCTCATAAGGCCATTTGTTACTATATTAATATATAACCATTCTGAACAGAGTCAGAATATTTACTATTTAATAATTATGTCTTTACATATATATGTATGTGTTCATCTGGAGAACATTATGTTCCTTGAGATTTTTTTCCCAAATTAACTGCCTGTCTCAACAAATACTAACGTACTTGTTTCAGACACTGAGCAGCCTTATGAAGATGTGCTTCCATCTAACAGCAGCTTATGTAGGGTTACCAGCATCATTCATAGCAGTTATTGAGATTTCTATTAAAAAATATGAACCGTATTTTGTGTTTTCTACAATTAACCTCTGTGAGGAGCTAAAAGTTCAATGCAAAATTTCATTCATAGGAAAAATGGATTTATTAATTTAGTCCAGTCGAGGGCAATTTGATCAAAGTGCTGTGGAAAACAGGAAAGTAAGGCTCTTGCTTGGTTTTTCTTGTTTTGTTTCTTATTTTCATTTGGTTTATTGTCAGGCTTCTTTCATTACTTTTTGAGATCCTAAAAGATTACATTAAATTTTTGAAGGAAAAGTATCCCTAGATAAGCTGCATGCCCTTTGAATTTCTTCAGAGGTTTGATTTTTGTTTGTACTTTTGAGGGGAGGAGGGTTGTGTTTTCTTCTTCCTTTAAAGTCTTATATTTGTGGACAGAAACACATAACCTACAAGGATACCGTTAATGTCTTTAGCAGAGCAAAATTATTACTTGAACCTCATTTTTTCCCTTATTAGAATACTTCACATTTTTTGAAACTACGATTAGGGCACAGCCTACTGTAAAGGCCAAAGACATGACATAATGCCTGAAAGGCAGTATCCACAAGGAGCCAATATACAGCAAATGCCAGCTGACTGCTCACTTACATTGAAATGCCCTTTCAGCAGTCACAAAGCTGAAGTACCACTTAAGATCAGTTTCATGATACTGTGATCTGTTTATCAAGTATACCTTACTAACAACAAATTTGTTTAATCAGATTGCCAAGGTGAGATTACTTAGAAGCCACAAATGAATCTTCTACATGATCTCTAGATACAATTTCTTCATTTCAGACCTGTAAGTAATGACTAACTAAAGAGGCCAGTGGGCCTTAACTATTGCAAACTCATTTTCTATATATAATTTGAATTGGAAAAAAAAAAAATTCTATTTTGCTGTAAATTCCTGTGAAAATAGTTTGCAAGGGGTTTCCAAGTATTCAGAAGTAAAAAGTTAGTGTGACTGAATACAAAATTATTTTTTAACATACATCAAGACATTATTCACCCAAAATGGTTCCACATCAAATTTAGTTGCCACACTGTCCAAGAACCACTGCAGATCCTTTAGTATTAAAAAGAAGGTCAAAAGAAATAACACCTGAAATATCCACAGCATTACTAAGTTATATAGGAAGTGGTTTTAAAAGTTTCATGAAATACATAATTCCTCTTTTTCAACTGAGGCCTATAATTTTTGGCATTCCAGAACAGCAATTAAATTTTCTGAGATCTAATGCTTAATATCCTTATAAGTACATGTTACATTGTCCACAATGTTTAGTATAACAGCATGCAGCGTGGAGTTACCATTGCAAATTATGATGCTACAAAGACCTTACCACATCATCTGCCAAAGTTTTTATTTGAATATTCTATTAAAACAAAGAAAGAAAAACAGACACACACACAAATCAAAGAAAAAAAGTGTTATCTACTGTTTCAGAACAAAGAACTCTGTACTTGATGTATTATAACAGTAAAAAGCACTGCAAACTTCTGTAAGCGCTCTAACAAAATTGCAGCTCAACTAGCATGGAACTTACTGCCCTTGATGTGAAAAAAAAGCAGGCTTGCATCCCATTTCATATTGCCTTTTGACTAACTAAAGAACTTAAAACCTTTACAGCTCAAAAACGCAGTAAGATCTCATAGAAAGCTTTCCAAAGCAAACATGGACTACTGGACTTCAAACTACGTCAGCAGACAGCTGTATGACATTCTTAGTTTTGACAGAGTTTTTGAGACTCAGCATTCAGGAGAATTTCCTGTGTCCCATCTTCTTGAGTCTTCTGTCTGTTTCTCCTTAACAGGCAGAGTAAGGTGAACCAACACATCAATTGGTCAGCACCAGCATACTGACGACGCACAAACCAGACACTGCTACATCTCCCTTACTCTGGCTTTCCTGTAACAGCAGTGAAATCCTTCTGACAGATATGACCAATATTACATCTGTATTTATGGCCAGAAGCAATGTACTTCACATTCCAAACCCAGTAATCATATCAAAGAAGAATTTTATTTTAAGACCTGTAACTAGTAGAGTCCCTTAGGGGTCAGTACTAGGACCAGTATTATTCCACGTATTTATTAATGACCTGGACAAGGGCATGGAGTGTACTGTCAGCAGGTTTGCTGAGGACACCAAACTGGGTGGAGTGGCTGACGCACACCGGAGAGTTGTGCTGCCATTCAGAGAGACTTAGGCTGGAGAGTCGGGCAGGAAGAAATTTAATGAATTTCGACAGGGCCATGTGCAGAGTCATGCACCTGGGAAAGTACAACCCCATGTATCAGTATAGGTTGGGGACTGACCTGCTGGAGAGCAGTGAAGAGGAGGAGGACTTGGGAGTCCTGGACGATCTAAGTACGGCTACAAGCCAGCAGTGTCCTACTGTGGCAAGGAAGAGTGTGTTGTGGCAATGCCATTCTAGGATGTATTAGAAGGGCTGTGGTTAGTAGACCAAGGGAGGTTCTCCTTTCCCTCTACTCTGGTGAGGCCTCATCTGGAGTATTGTGTCCAGTTCTGGGTCCCCCAGCTCAAGAAGGACAGGAGCTGCTTGAAAGAGTCCAGGGCAGAGCCACAAAAATGATTAAGAAAGTTGAACATCTTCCTTATGAGGAGAGACTGAGGGAGCTGGGGCTGTTTAGCTTGGAGAGGAGACAACTAAGGGGTAACATTATTCATGTTTAAAAATACCTAAGGGGTGAGTGCCAGGAGGATGGAGCCAGCCTCTTCTCAATGATGCCCAGTGACAGAACAAGGGGTGGAAACTGAGACATAGGAGGTTCCGTGTGAACTTGAGGGAAGAATTTTTTCCCTGTGAGGGTGACAGAGCACTGGAACCAGCTGCCCAGGGAGGTTGTGGAGTCTCGCCCTCTGGAGATATTCAAGAACCATCTGGATGTGTTTCAGTGTGATTTGCTCTAGGTGATCCTGCTGTGGCAGGGGGGCTGGACCAGGTGATCTTTTGAGGTCCCTTCCAGCCTCTGACATTCTATGATTGTAATAAATATTGATCAGCTTACACCAAGTAGTCACCAATTAAGGGACAGAACTTTGAGCAGGGGGGAATCTAAGACAAAAGAACTGCTTTATATAAAAAAGCGTGGTACTTGATTAACAATGACCCAGCCATGCAAGTCTTGGTTAGGACCCAGTCATCCCATTTTCCTAGACAGTAGCAAGGTTTCAGATTCCTTGCTTATGTTTTCACCAGACAAAACAATCAATCGACGTGCTTCTAGTCAACATCCCACACACCACTGTGTATCATTAACATTGTAAACACTGTACTTCTGAAACAAATACATTTGCAAGACTTTGTAAATAGTGGCAGAGGCATCAAGGCAGAAAGGAAGGGCAATGTGTTCACACTGCGAAGCTGAACGAAGAAAAGCATTCATAGGTATAAAGGACACTGTTGTGGATTGACCCTGGCTGGTGCATGAGTCTCCTTCAAGCCACTTGCTCACTTCCTTGCAGCAGGAGAGAAAATTGTGAGTGCAAAAGCAAAAATAAAATCTCATGGGTCAGACCAATAACTACTCAGTCTCTAAGGGACTGCTTCTTTAAAAAAAAAAAAAAAAAAAAAGCACCTACTCACCTCACCATCCGTACCTGTAAAGCTAAACATTATGCTGTATGGTATGGACTATGTCTTTGGTCAGTTTGGATCAGTTGCCCTGGCTGCATCCCCTTTCCAACTCTGACTCACTACATCCTTTTCCAGGGAGGGGGCATTTAAAACATTAAGTCTGGACACTGAGTAAGCCTTGGTGAGCAAAAGCTAAAACACTGGTATTTTATCCATACTCTTTTGGTCACACATCTTGAATGCAGCACCGTATGAGCTTTGGTGAAGGAAGTGAACTCTAGCCCAGACTGACCCAGTAGAGACAGCTAGGATAAAATCTTTTCCTCTTACTACTTCAAATGTTCACACCAACCTTTCAGCTTCCTAACTTTCACCCCAAACCTCTTTCTTACAGCTACACTTCTGCATTTTCATTATTTGGACTTAGTATGGAGTTAAACGAGTGTAGTGTTGAAATGAAAACTAAGATATCCTCTCTTTTTAATGAAGATTATCATAGAAGAAATCCAAATGAAGTAAAATCTATCCATGACCCAGAGATAACTATGTAATCAAGAAGTTCTAAAACTTTGTACCCATTCTAGCAGTCACTTGTGCTGATTTTTTTTTTCCTCTTTCTCATTTAAGTACTGTCAATCATTCCTAGAGCTTGGAACAGGATAATCTACTCCATCTCTACATTTTTATTGCATGTGTCACTCAAACTCCTCTGGGCAAAATACAGAATACCAAAGCAAGATACCACACAGCATTTCTTTCAGACACCAAGTGCATTTCCCAGATCTCCTTATGGTGTATAAGCTATCCTGCTGACAGTAGCTACTCAAGATAAGCAACACATTTAACTGGTAGAAGAGCAACTGCAAGTAGCTTGAGGCAGAGCAAGGCAGTTACGTACCTGTAGATTCTTATTGACACACAAACTTAATTAGTGTAAGAGACTGTCAAAGAAATCATGTTTTCAGTCTGATTTAAGAACACAACCTCAAAGTAGTTTACCTCTCTGGGAGAAAGTTTAAGATACCACAATTCTGTAGTCAGTCCTATAGCATCACACTTTTAGCCATATGGGCGACAGGCAGAGCATCACAGAGATAGAGAGGAAATCAATCCTTTCCTGGCTTTTTATAGACACTAATTCCTTGATTCTGGAAGCAGTGTAAAGACAAATGTTTTGCAAAAATCAATGATAAAACATTTGCAGTAAGGGACATCAAATTGATATTTTTATGTATAAACACACATACAGCTTAAGCCAGCAGCATATCTTACAATCATAGCATGGTCTGGGTTGGAAGGGATGGCCAAAGGTTATCTAGTCCAATGCCCTCTGCAGTAAGGAAGGGCATCCTCAACTAGACCAGGCTGCCCAGAGCCCTGTCAAGCATCACCTTGCATATGTCCAGGGATGGGGGCCCAACCACCTCTGTGGGCAATCTTCTCTCCTAGTTTTTAATATCAACACAAACCACAGAATTTTATTAACTCCTATATCTAAGAACCTCTTCCTACTGATTTACATAGTTCTTCACTTAGGAGACATGTTCTGTGCAGTCTATCTATAGTTTAAGAAAAAAAGAAAAAAACCCCACCACTTTCTATTTAGCAGTATCCTACTGCTTGCATAGGTACTCACAGATCATGACAATAAGGCATACAAAAGTCACAGCATATGCTAATGCAAATGCATCACGCTGCTTTTATCTTAAAAGGTCAGTCTCAACCATGCTAACACTCACAGATTATCATCATAGTTCACTACATTTATTGATAAAAATGTCAACATTCAAAGAATTAAGACTTGAGAGGACAGGCTGAGGGAGCTGGGGTTGTTCAGCCTGGAGAAGGCTCCAGGGACACCTAACAGCAGCTTTCCAGTACCTCTGAGAAGACCGGAGAAGGACAGTTTATAAAGGCCTGTAGTGATAGGATGAGGCACAATGGTTTGAAATTACAGTAAAGTAGATGGGATGTTAGGAACAAATTCTTTACCGTGACAGTGGTAGAACACTGCAGCAAGTTTCCCAGGGAGGTAGTTGACACCACTCTATCCCTGGAAATATTCAAAATCAGGCTTAACAAAGCTCTGAGCAATGTGGTGTCCCTGCTGACTGCAAGGAAGTTGGACTAGATGACCTTTGTAGGCCCCTTCCAGCCCAAACCATAGTAAGATCCTATGACTGCATTAACTTTTGATGCAAAACTCTCAGTAAGTTTTTCAAACTCACATACTAAAGAAATCTTCCAGATCACTTGAGCTAGTCATGCGTTGTAAATTAAGGTGTGCTTACCTGGGTTGATTGATTGTATTTTTATGGTCGAAGTGAGAGTCTTGAGTATTAAGAACACACCAAAGTAATATTTAAATATAATGGAAAAATCAGAAGCAGCTTAGTTTACAACATGTATACTGAAGCAATGATCAGCTGGGTAACTCCTACACTCGGCACTGCACAGTTCTTGGGCAAATAGTGTGCTGCACTACCTACCTTTACACACAAGAAAACTTCCATGTAACAGCTTCAGCTGCTACCAGCAATCCTGATTTTCTGAGGCTAACAAACTTGAACTTCACTTAGCTTTTTTGCTTTTAAAAGTAAGGTGATACAGAATCACTGAATTAACCAGGTTGGAAAAGACCTCTAGGATTGCCAAATCCAACCTATTACCTAATTCTTCTAATTACTTGTCGTGGTAGGCCTAAA